>CBVK0101893569.1:0-11863 GCA_900067695.1 Picea abies
TTTACGCTTTCCCGGTAAAATTTATTGTGTTATGTGTTATTGATATTTCACTTTGTTCATTGTGGTATGATCGTGGTTTAAATTGCTTCCGCAATAATAGTAGAAGCGATTCTGTATTTAACAAGTTGTGGTAATTGTTAGATCAGGAGAATCGCAGGAATACATTAATTTGTATCGAAATTTCTACACATAGGGCTTCCTATTAAGAGCGTGTCATCCACAAACTGGCTATGCAAGATAGGGGGTGAGATTCCATGCAAAGGTAAGCCTGTCAAAAGGTTCTGTTCTATTGCAGCATGGATGGATCGACTGAGCCCTTCGGCCAAGATAATGAAGAGGAAAGGGGAAAGGGGGTCGCCTTGTCTAATTCCTTTTGAGGGGGAGAAAGGTCTCGAGGGTACACCATTAATGAGCAGGGAGAAGAAAGTCGAGGAGGTTAAATTTAAAATCCAAGTTACCCAAGTTTGATTGAAACCAAAAGCCAGGAGCATTGCCTGCATATATTCCCAGCTTATTTTGTCAAAGGCTTTAGAGAGGTCCAATTTGAGAAGCATACCTGGAGTTTTGGTTTTCTGCAAGGAGTGAATGACTTCATGAGCCAAGATGATGCTATCCAAGATTTGCTTGCCCTCCACGTATCCTGATTGTTCTGGAGAGATGATTGTTGGCAGGATTGGCTTGAGTCTTCGGGCTATCACCTTTGTAAGGAGTTTGTAAATCACATTGCAGAGAGTGATTGGTCTGTATTGCTTGGCCCGATGTGCTTGCCCCTCTTTGGGAACTAAGGTAAGAAAAGTGGCATTGAGTGATTGGAGGACTCTTCTTGTGATTCTTGAGTCCTCCAAAATTTCCAATACTTCCATTCTTATCATCAGCCAACAATAGTGAAAGAAATCACTGGTGAAGCCATCAGGGCTTGGAGCTTTGCATTTAGGAGTGTCCTGCATCGCTTGATCTACTTCTTTGATGGTGAAGGGTCAGAGAAGAGCAACATTTTTCTCCTGAGTTACAAGCGAGGGTATGTTCCTTGTAATCTTGTTGATTGCTGCCTGTCTATCTAGGATGGGCTCTGTGAGAAGGTCTTGAAAATATTCAACCAAGTTTGTTTCCAGGTCAGCATGAGAGTAAAGTGTTTCTCCTTCATCTGATACGAGATGTGTGATCCTGTTGCAGTGCCTTCTCTGGATTACAGTTCGGTGAAAGAATTTAGTGTTGCATTCTCCTTCCTTGAGCCATTGAATACGTGACTTCTGTTTCCACAGTATCTCCTCCTGCCTTTTTCTATCTTCTATCTGTTGGGCCACATCAAGTTCCTGTGCTTTTAGCTCATTCGTGAGCCCTTTCTCCCTAATATGGTGTTGAATCTCATTCATTTGCTGGGACAGCTGTTTTTGTGAGTCGAAGATGCTACCGAAAGTTTGCTTATTCTAGATTTTGAGCGTTTGCTTAAGATTCTTTAGCTTCTGCTGGAATCAGTACATTTTGGATCCTTGAGATATCTCTGCCTACCGCCACCAGTCCTAAATATTTGCTTTGAAGTCCAGGTGGTCTAGCCAGAACTGTTCAAATCTGAAAGGTTTCTTTCCAGGAGTTGCTAGAACATCCACCCATAATTGTATGGGCCAGTGATATGAACCTGGGTGGTTCAGGATGGTAGATTCCATTGCAGTTTTGTCCATCATCATAGGTTCCGATAGGAGGAAGCGATCTAGCTTGCAAGCTATTTGGTGTTGCCCCGTTCTTCTATTTGTCCAAGTGTGAATGCCATTGCTAGTTTCCATCTCAATTAGACGAAGTTCATCTATCATATTATTGAAGTCGCTGGAGTCTTGATCCAATCACCTTGATCCCCCTTTTTTTTCCTCTAGGCTGCGGATGATATTAAATTCCCCGCCGATAGTCCATCTATCATATTTTGCAAGGTTGGATAGGTAACTCAGGCTGCGAAGGAAATCCTGTTTGTCCCTTGGATTGGCCGGGCCATATACATTGGTTAGATGGCCAGGCTTGTTGGAGCCAATGAGTCTATACTCTGCTGTGATGGACCACCTAGTAGTATAAAAGTTTTCCATTAATACCATGTTGGTGTTCCAGAGGATGGCCACTCCTCCAGCTGTACCTGTGGCATCAATCGAAACCGCTCTCCCCTGTCGCCAACAGTAAGGAAGTAGCCGATCAATTTCCTCTGAGGTGCATTTTGTTTCCTGTATCATTATAACGTCCGGGTTTTCCACTATAATCAGTTCTCGTAGCATTTTTTGCTTGCTACGTCCATTAAGGCCTCTGATATTCTAGGAGATGATCTTCATGATGATGGAGGGATGGGGAGGGGAGGGAAGCTGTCTGAGATTAGGTGGATCTGCCCTGAATTTACCATGAAGTTTCCTATTTCCTATATGAGCTTGTTTGTGGAATTCCTTCCTCTCTTCTTTTCTTCCTTTTGGATTTTACTTGAGTTTTTGGTCTGACTTCCCAGGATTCCCAAGGCTTTTCTAGCTCTGGCTGATGATCCTGTGGAGGAGTTGAGAAATACCTTGTGCACTTTTCTTAATTGATCCCTAGGTATGGTGTAAAGCTTCTAATGTCGTTAGGCATGTTCAAGGTGTTCCAGATCCACTCCAGCGAGGTCCGATTCCTCCAACTCCATTTCCTCATCTCCATCTTCGAGCTGCTGCAGGCCTGGCGTCTCCTGCACCAAGCTCGAGGGGGTCAAGTCCAAGTCCTTATTCTTTGGGAGCTTTTCAGGGCTGTGGCTCTCGGTCTGAGGTTCGTTGTGTGGGGGTGGTGCATTCAGATTTGCTTGGGTTACTGGGTTTTCTGATTGATCTTGTAAAATTGCAAACTTATTACTAGTGGATGGGTCTTTGCTTACTTGGGCCACGTGCTTCCTCCTTGTCGCCTTCTTCCTGCCGGCTGCACGAATCCTTCATTGTCCTTGCCACCCTCTGAGTTTCCTTATTTGTTGATAAAATTGAGAGGGCACTCTCTGAAGAGGTGACCATGTTCGTGGAATTTCCTATAGTGGAAGGGAATGTGTTCATAATCGATGGTCTGGGACCAATCCTCATCATGATATTCGAGAGTGATGGAGCCCAGGAGCATCTTGGCTATGTTCAGATACACACAGATTCGCGCATATGACGTGTAGCGCCGTTGCTTAGTGGCTTCAGAGGACTTGACATAGATGCCGATGGTGTTGCCAATGCCTGCTAGGACCTCTTCCAGCCAAAATTCCTGGGGAAGAGAGTACAGTCTGATCCAAACCGGCGCATGGGAGAAGTCTTCCTTCTCGGGGCTAAACTTTTCTATCCAAAATCTCAGGAATAGTCTGGCTGAGTTATAGAAGTATGGCCCTCCATCGAAGATGCGGTTTCGATCCTCTAGATTGTGGAAGATGATCGTGAAAAATCCCTTCGAGCCCAATTGTAAATCATAGTGGCCTTTTGGTTTCCACCAATACTGTATCCATTTGACTAGGTCACGCTCAGAGGGCCAGAGCCCTAAAAACTTTCCTACCAAGGCATTGTCTCGCATGTATTGCTTCTGCTCCTCGATACAGGGTGAGATGACCACGTATTTTGGGGCTTGTGGTGCTTGTGGGATGCATTTCCCCGGCACCCATGGGGCTGAAACATTTGCAGGGACCTTTTCCTTGGCTGGATCGATGTCCATGTCCCGATCTTTGAAGGTACCCTCTGCCAGAAGATGCGCGCGCATGTATGGAGGCGTTTCAAATGTTGGTTGCTTTGTTCTTGATTCAGAGTTGGCATTGGCCATGATTTGGATGTAAGTGATGTTGGGCGGCACCCCTTCCCTGCGATTCAGGGGCCCCTGCGGGGCAGTCATTTTCCGGGCTAAGTTCGTGGTGGCGATGGTAACCTAAACCCTAGTTGCAGAGTGAATCGTAGATTTCATCATGTTATCGTAAAAGCCATTTTATGTTGATCCTCAAGAACAATGTTGATTTGATTATACCTAAAGAAACCATCCATGAGAGAGAAGATTTCACTTCCTACACAGTCATCGAAAATCTGATCAATGAAGGGGGTAGGAAAGTTGTCTTTGGGACAAGATTTGTTGATATCCCTATAATCAACGCATACACGAATTGTACCTTGTTTCTTGTCAATCAAGACAAGATTGGAAACCCAGTCTGTGAGGGCCACCGGATAAATAAAGCCAACTTTCATAAGTTTCTCGACTTCAAGATTTATAGCAGCTGCTTTACGTGGGTGAACTGGATGAAGGCATTGCTGGATGAGTTTAGCGTTGACGTATGTCTTTATCTCATGTATCACAATCTCAGGGTCGATAACCCGACATTTCTTCGTAACTCCAGGTGAATATATCATGAAATTCTTTGAATAAGGATGTGTAGGTGATGATTTCGTCAGAAGAACACGAAGCTCCAATATGGACATTTTTGACAATCCCAGGTTTGATGGATATGTCAAGGGGAATAGTGGGTGAGATATTGCTTAATTTCCCTTCAGAAAACACATCGTGTGCGGACTCAGGAATGGTCGAGATGACGACAGCGGTCGACGGGGTCAAAATCCGTTGGTAGTTCTCAAGGGTATGTTGCTCCAGAAAGAGGATGGAATGATGATGCCCATCATCCCAAGGGGTGTCCTCCATGATGGACATGATCATCTCGTCAGTGGGAAAATCATCTCGTCAGTGGGAAAAATAACATGAAAAGGATCGAGAGACAACTCACCAAGAGAGGGGAAAGAAGGTGTTGCCGATTGAATGGCCTGATAGGCAGATTCGACCAGACTTAATGACATTTTGTTGCCGTAACAAAGATGATCTCCAGGGTCAGGTACTATCCAAGGGTCGTGAGACACATGAAGTTTGTGAGGTGAGGTGGAGATCATGTTGATGAAAGCAACTGATGAGCGTGTAACATCGGGCAGTGGAATGGGGAAAGTACCCATTAACGAAGAGTCCTTGAGAAGGCCTACATCAAAGTTCTCATAACCCGGTGGGGTTTTAGCGATAAATGGTACATTGCCAGTACGAGTATTGGAATCGAAGAAGGCTAGTTGGTCGATAGTGAAAACCTTACCTTGATGTGGGAAACATACCACACAGAAAAGGGTCCACACAACTGCACACATGGAATCGATCCAGCTGCGACCAAGAAAAAGATTGTAATCAAGGGGAGCGTCAAAGACTTCCACTTCGACTTGGACCATCTTGCCTTCTAACATGATGGACAACGAAGGAAGGACACCATAGGGCTTAAAAACTGAGCCATTGAAGGCTTTAAAAGTGTTATGGGATTCATTCAAGGAAGGAGAGCCAATGGATTTCCAGCAAGCAAGAGACATGACACACGTCGAGGCACCCTCGTCGATAACGGTTCGGCAAATTTTTTTGTCAGAGACAACCACTTGGATTTGGAACACGAGTTGAGGGGGTAACCTTGGAATGTGATATTCCAAGTCAAATATTATTAAATTTGTATCTGTCAGGTCAATTCCACCGATAGCTTTCAACAGTGCCTTCCGTTGTGCGGGACAAGTTTGAAGGACTTCAAGGGCTGACATCGTAGAAGGTGCTTGGGCCAGATCTTCAACAATTCTGTAGTTATGGGCTGCATGAGGATGAGGATTGAAAGCCAATTTTCAAACGATGCCCTTTGAGGGTGGTCACAGAATTGTGTCAAGGCTCGGTCGTTCGAGATGAAGAGGACCGTTGGTAGGTGGAGTCATGGGAGAGGGTTGTGCCGCGAAAGGTGGTAGATCATCAACCTTCTCTTTAGAGGGAGAATAATCTTTGGCGTGAGTAGTGAGTGCAACATTGCTTTGCTTAGAATCACTAGTACACATCAAAACATATGATGTAGTAGAAGAGGAGGGTTGGTCATGAATGACCAACTAAGCCTGTTGTTGAGAGGGGAAGGGTTGGGACAAAATGGCCAGTGCAGGTGATTTTGGAGATCCTTGAAGGAACTTAGTGACCTCAGCACGTCATGGACAATCCTTCATGTAGTGATCATCACCACAGATAAGACAAGGGTATCGTGGTTTTCACTTATCCCGATCGTCAACAGGGGTAGTTTTGGTTTTCTATGCTTGATTATTTTTCCCCTCCTTATTCTTACCTCTCCCCTTTTTAGATTTGTTTTTACCGGCAGGGGTAGATTGAACTGCATTTACCTCAGAAGTCTTGCCAATGGGAGGGGCAGGAGATGAAGCATTTTGAACATTAGAAGAAGCAGATTTAGGGTTTGTGCTTGACATGGAATGTGGTTGGGCTTGGGCAGTACCAACCACACCGTCAGCTGCATGCGAGGCAGCTGGAGTAGTAGAAGTGTTGGAAGTAGAAGGACGAGGTAATTCAGGTAGTAAATCGTAAAGGGTTCCCGTTTGTGAATAAACGAGGTCAAGATATTGAGCACGACTTATAGCCTACTCTTCCGTGACTACGCCACCCATGGAAATGTCCTTACCGATGTCGTTTCCAAATGACTTTGTGAACCACTCTGCCAACAACTGATCGGGGAGCTCAAGTTTAATGAGACATCATCTCCTTCGCCACTCATGGATGTGATCGGATATATGAGTGGCTTTGTTCTGTTTGAAGGAAGTCAAAATCTCGGTCCCCGTGTCATAACGGATTGGTAACTGGTAATTTGTAAGAAAATTCATAGCTAGGGTGTTGAAGTCAGAGAAGAAACCTCCTGGAAATTCGATATACCACTTCATAGCAGAACCTGTGAGGGTTCATTGAAAAAGATGTAAACGAATAAAGTCATTCATCAATGAGTTGGATGAGCAGCATAGGTGAAAAGTCATAACATGATTTTTTGGGTCCTCTCCTGCTTTTCCATCGAATTTAGGAATGTCCGATGGAAGCTTGGCTGGTATAGCAGGCCATTGGGGAGAATGTTGAATAGGATCATTTAAAATCCTTGACAAATCCGGAAGATCCAAAGTGGAAAGAAAGGGTAGCTGTCAATTCACCTGCGGGTACTGGTGGCTTTGGGGAGGAAGTCTTGTCGGTAAACCAATAGAACCATAAGCAGTCTGCATATAATGTGAAGACCCAGGCATATTTGGTGGTGGTTGGAGAGGATAGTATCTCATAGGAGTATACCATGGAACAGGGGCTTGAGTTTGAGCATTCACCCTCCAAATAGGATTGCACGACCCTGGATATGGTTGGCCCATACTAGGAGGTATTGCGGATGCAACTGGAAACTGCTGCCCCCCAGTCGATTGAGGAGGATGATGTATTAACTGATTCCAATACTGGGCCAAGGAGGGAGGTATGTTTTTCCCATAGGGTGGGGTTGGTCCTCCCATTGAAGGTGGTGTTCCAATTGGGGGCAATGTTCCAATTGGGGGTTGTGTTCCAATTGGGATTTGTGTGCCAAAAGGAATTTTCCCACTGAAAGGGGGTTTAATCATACCACCTTGGTGAAATTTTCCACCAACCGAAAACTGGTAGTTTGGAGTGAATGACAGGATAGTTCCACTAGGATTAAGATTGTCAGTAGAAGATGAAGAAGGTCCTCCAAAAGGAAATTGAGGGAGTGTTGGAATAAAACTGGGAAGAGAGTGCCCATAAGAAGAAGGACCACTAGGAGAGACAGATGGAGTTTGTGTAGGAGTGTGAATGGAAGCATTCAATGCACAATATCTGGGTGGTAGTGTCAGAGTTACGTTGGGTATTTATGTTGTGTTGATGGGAGCAAGACTAACCACAGTAAATCCGGTTGGAACACTCGTAGTATCTGTGAGATGGGCCATTTCGACAGGGATGGTAAAGTGATAAACAATAGTCAACGGTACTTTCTCTAGACTAGAGATTTTAGAAATCACAGGTGGATTGATTTTAGAAATCACAGGTGGATTGATTTCAGAAATAACAGGTGAAATTGGACCAAAAAGGTCCCGGCGGAAAACACCTGTAGACCAAAAAAGATCTTGGCCTTCTATGCCTAGAAAGGGTTCAACTGGTGATCCAGAAGACGTAACAACTAATTCTCTAGAAGAGTTCAGTCGCATAAATGATCGCTCAGAATCAGGTTGAAGTCGAAATTCCTCTCGAGTATTTGTAATTCAAAAATGTTCTAGAGAGTCAGTGCATTCCACTTGTGGCATGGTAACGACTGTGACTTCACTTTTTCGAGGAGAGCCCTCAAGTGTACTTGTAGGCAAGGGTTGAGAACCTTCCGGATGCTTTGGAGATTAACCCTGTATTCTACGTGAACGACATGGAGGAGATATTGTAAATGAGTGAAAAAATTCATGAAGAAAATCTTATGGTCAACTTCGAGAAACAAACAACACACGCCAGTAAACAAAAGCTAGGAAGCAACACCAAGCAAACAAGACCTTCTAATTCCAAAGTCACTATTTGGTGATGAAATCCAATGTCGCAACAATGAGATGAGAAGGGGATAGGCTAGGGTGGAAAATTTACGCTGATGACCTGCTTAATGGACTTACACCCTGGTGCAAGCTCCTACACATAATTGTGGGTATACCCTCTAGGGAGCCCGAGTGAGTTTGGTCAACGTCAATTCTAGGTACCGTGAAGACTTTCCCCTTCACAGTCACCTCGTGTAAGAACCTAGAAAGATAGGCCACTAAGGTCACCACCAACAACAATAAAGCTTGGGGGGATAGTCGACAGTCCGATCTACATGCAAGGGAAGGGTATCTAGCCTGAAATCAACTCAAAAGGCTTCCACTCATCATTGTGGGTATACCTCTGAGTGATCCCCGTAATACATGAAATCTCTACACTGATATCAACAAAGCAGGGTGAGTAACTTTGTCAAGATCAATGAGACCTCGTCTTTGACCCTTGTGTGAGAAGGGCTTCCCAGGACAAGATGTTGCAAATGGAATTCGACACTCCCTAACACAAGATGCTATTGTGTGTTTTGTGCTTTTGGAGAGTGTATCTCTCCTCCTACTCCAAAGCGCTAGCCTAGCTAAATGTTGGTGTAATAGAGCCCTAGAAAAGAGTTACTAGATAAATTTTACAATTGCGCAGTGTTATTAAGAGTTGTTGTTTACTCAAAGGAAATGTAGATGAAACTTATGTTGTATGACTCTGACCCAACGATGCATGGATGAGAATGAAAAATATATCGATTTTCGTTCAATGAATCCTATGTATGGGAGGGAGAGAGAAGTTTTCCAGAACAAACCATGAACTACAAAATACAATTTCCTTTAAAATGCAAATGCAACAAATCACGCATCAATAAAAATTGTCTATCGTTTCTTTTTCAATAATTTCAACAATTGATTTTCAATGTTTTCGAAAACGAAAATGATTTTTTTGAAAAAAAAATTTTGTTCACTTTTTCAAAAAGGACCCACACTATGATAGTGAGAGTACAGAAAATAAAAAACCAATGAACTAGCAATGACAAAAACCCAAATCACTCTTTCAATGAAAACAAAAATAAGAAGCAAACCAATCTAGTCTTTTCAATCGCATAAGAAAATTGATCTTTCAAACAATAAGCAAATGATAAAGACCAAGAAACTCAACTTTCAACCGATCACCGATCCTTAACCAAACAAGCACACTCAGATTCTAAAATCAGATAGTATGGTTATGCCAAGAAAATTCAAGAAACGAAAGTCAAGATAAAAGTGACAAGAAGAGCCTTTGAAATCCTAGGACTGTTCATGCACGAAAATGAAGACAAGAAAGACTTCAATCAATGGTCCAAGAAACTCTCATGAGGCACCTAGATTGATCTGAGCAGTTGAAGATGCCAACTCTCAAATCCAAAATTTTGAAAAAATGGGTTTGCAGGCTGAGAGTGTTACACAGTGCGAGAATTAGTGATTCTCGCAGGTGGCCCTTGAGTAGAGTGAGATAACCTCACACTGAACCTAAAGGCAGGATGAGAACTCTATAGATTCTCGTAGGCTACTGTGAGGTGCAGTGCGAGAATGTATGAACTTAGTCAAATTTTTGGAAAATGACATAAAATTTGAAGAGGCCTCTGGACCCAGAGGGTCTATCAGGATATCCTGAAGACTCAGAGATTGATACGAACGGAGAAATGTAAAACAAGAGCAAATGGCCACTGAAAAATACCAAAAACCATAAGAAAACGGGTTATAATCCCCAGTGGAGTCGCCAATTTTGTTATCAGACTAATTTGTAGGTGTGGACACTAACAGATCTCCCTAGATCCACCTGGATCTAAAACAAAACAAGAAAGGACATGACTCTTTCCCTAAGTTTTGACCATTGAATTAGCTAGTAGGAAGGAACAAGTAACATACCTTAGTATGGCTTCCTAGGGTCTCTATTGCTACCACTTCGCTCTGGTGCTCTCGTGAGGTCAAGACCAAGACAACAAAAACCAACCAAATTGAAGATAGCAAAATATATTTAAATGTCAACTTATGTGTATGATCAAGGAGTTACACAATAAAGTGAGAATAGCTTTATGGGAAAGGGACATGCCACTGTATCATATTAATTGAAAGTAAATATTACAACCTAATCACCTTGATGTCGCAAGATTCCTTTCGATGACTATTGGCTCCAACACACACACTTTCTCAATCCTTGCATGAAGAAGATCAAATCCTCTTGATAGACTTTCTAGAGTCTCCAAGCTACTATACAAACTAAGTCCTTCACACAATTCTTTCACCAATTCTCCAATGAATCTTTCTTAACCTTTTCCATGAGAATTCTCTCAATGTATAGGAGAGAATGAGATAGTTACTTGGATAATAATGTTCCCACAATATTAGGGAATCCAATACAAGGATAACCATTCAAACTCCAACCCATTCTTCTAGAAGATTCCCTTCTAGAAACATCGAGAATTCATCTTTTTCCATGCTTTAGGAAGAGTTCGCACCTTGGATATTCAACACAGTGCGAGAAGTTTGCACCTTGGCTTAAGGCAACCTGTGAGAATGGGTCATTCTCACACCCAAATATATTAGCAGCCTGCGAACCTTCTTCAAAAATGAGTTTTCTAGGAAGAGATGAAAGTAACCTTTCTCAGGAGAAAGTTCTTATGAAGAGCCTGAGTACACCATCATTATTACACCATCATGATGACCAAAATCATGGGTAACAGAATTCCCCCCAAAGTATGAGGTTGGAATCAGTGACAGCCGAAAGACTTTGTAAGTTGCATGTGTGTGTTGGAAACCAGGAACACACCTAATCGGAAACCTGTGAACAACCAAGCATCTGCAGAATATCATATATACCAATTCCAAGGTAGGCATTTCCATACTCAGATCAGAGACGGATGAAATTGTAGACATAGGTCATGGCCACCAATCATACACTGTAGATCCATGCTGTCAAAATATAGCATAGCCACCAGGAATACACTGTGGATCTATCAGAGAAATTTCAAATTAAGATGACATAGCCATGAGACATACATAGTGGATCTATGTGTTGCAAATTATACAGATTCTATCGCAACCTAGACAAAAGCATGATATCTAGGGTCTTCAATCTCGTCGCCCAAAAGTACGAATCTAACCATGTGATTACATGTGTCGAAGTCGAACATGGCAGAAACCACTTGATTACCGGTCATTGATGAAACCGTTAACAATTGTGAGGGAAATCACCATTGATGTCAATGACTCCCAAGGTACTCTAGTAGAATCCATCGAGTGTGAATGAGTGAGTTGAAGTCAAACAATCGATGGAATCTTTCGATTAGGGGTCAATGATGTAAACCCACTGTTGAAAGCAAGGAAACCTACCATTGAGGCATGCAAGCTCCAAGGTACCAAAGAATTTCTAAGTCTTGATTCCGGATAATGAGCTGAAGTCGATGGAACAAAACTTGTCACAGGAGTGCCTTGATTTATCCCCCATCAATGACACG
>CBVK0101893570.1:0-20059 GCA_900067695.1 Picea abies
CAGATTTTGAAGGTGAAACAGAGTATGATGTAAATTGAACTGGACATAGGGAAGGCCGACACAGAGAGAATGAACAACTGTATATTGCCGACTCAATTGAGGTTTCAGATGGACTTCTCTTGAACATATGAGCGACACACTTGAGGGTGTTCAAGCAAATAGTGTACTGGCGACATCATTGGAAAACAATACGGAAGTCGTCTAAATGTCGAGTTCACTTTTTGGATTGAGCAGTGAGGTCATCCAAATAAGCAAGGATGATGCAAGAAAGATCATGGAAAACATAGGTCATGGAAAACGTAGAACCTGCATTCTTGAGTCCAAAATGCATGACACAATAATAAAAGGTACCCCAAGTGGTAGTAAAATAAGTTTTGTATTGATCTACTGGATGGATTTGGATTTGATTGTATCCAGAGAAACCATCCATAAAGGATAATGCCTCATGACTGACACAATCATCGATGATTTGGTTGATGAAAGGGGTTGGGAAGTTGTCTTTGGGACAAGCATGGTTGAGATCATGAAATTCTATGCAGACATGAATATTTCCCTATTTTTTGTTAACGGGGATGGGGTTGTATACCCATGAAGTTTATGCGATGGGGTAAATGAAATCGACAACGCGCAACTTTTCAATTTTGGCTTTTATAGACAGAACTTTGGGTGGGTGAAGGGGGCATTTATTTTGATGAACAGGGGTGAAATCTGGCCAAGTGTCGATGTGATGCTCGACTATAGATGAATCAAGGTCAGGCATATCCATATATGAATAGGGAAAAATATCCCGACATTCCTGAAAGAGAGCTTTGTAAGCAATGATTTCTTTAGGGGAGCATGCAACATCAATAGTGATTTCTTCTACGATTCCTGGTTTAATGGAAATTGGTTTTGATAGTGGGGGAAATGTTGGCCATGTTGCATTCTTCAAAATCATCTGGGGAAGGGATAGGGTTGTTGAACCAATCTATATTCCCCGAAGGAATAAAATCCTTAGTTTTGATTACACATATGGAGGCTTGGATAGGGCAGTGAAAGGCCTCTTGTGAAAGAAAACATGCTCGATGATGCAGTGCATTCCATGGGAAATCGAGGGTAGGGAGTTCCTCTAGGATATCTTTGTCGCAGTAGAAAATGTGAGAATATAGGGGATCCTGGGAGGTGACAAGGGGAACTGTCAATGGGTAAGCATTATTGTCTACAAGTGGTGAGGACAATGATGGGATATCGTGTACAGGTTGCAGGGGATCGTTGGACATAAAGTGAATCTCATGATATTGTAGATGGTACCTCGTTCACTCAAGTACCGACAATGAAATATATTGAATATCAATAATATGAGACACAATAGGGAGTGCTTTAGAGGGTTATGGCTGAGATGTTTGGCGTACTACGGCTAACATTTGGAGAAATTGAGGAAGAGATGGGAAATGATGAGTGGAGTGGCCATATTCTAAGCATATGGCACAAGTGAATTTGGTTCATAAC
Source organism: Picea abies (assembly GCA_900067695.1). NCBI lineage: Eukaryota > Viridiplantae > Streptophyta > Pinopsida > Pinales > Pinaceae > Picea > Picea abies. The sequence goes on from CBVK0101893570.1 coordinate 1,489, forward strand.
CCTTTATTGCGTGTGGTTGAGGACGTCGTAGTAACAATGGATGTGCTTGGTGGAGTAGTGAGAAATGGGGTTTCTCTAGGGAGTTGGATTAGATTGCATAACTCAGGAAAAGTAGGACATATATTAGTGGGGTGTCCTTCTCTTTCGCATAGTATGCAAGGAGGTTGAGCTCATGGAGGGAGCAAAGCTTTGGGCTCATTCTTTCTGCATCTTCCCCCAATAGTGGCGGTGGTGCCACCAAGTGGGGGTGAGTGTGGTGTGGCAGGATCCTGTATGAGAATCTACATCGATATTCCCTTTGTTTGAGGAGGGAGAGATGGTGTAGAAACTATCGCGGGTGGATGAAGATACCATACAGGGATGGAAAGCACCATGTTAGGAAGGGTAAGGGTTGCAACTACCTAGAATGCTTGGACTCCAGTTGGGGGGTAGAAGAAGGGAATTTGTGTAGTGGATTGAGGGGATGTATGCCAAACCGATATTTTCCCCTAGAGGTGGGGGGGTGGGGATCAAGGATAAGTGGTGTAGTGGGGTTCTTATGGATTTCCTGATGTAATAGTTCTCCAACTGGTGGAACTTCAATGTGGGGAGGGGCATCGGTGGGAGGAGCAGTCTATCCGATATCTGTTCCATTATAAGATACTACACACACTTGTGTTGAAGGGTGTAGGAGAGCTGGGGCTCCATCATATTCCCCCAACAAGGATGGGTCTTTGAAAATTCCAGGACCCATGTTGATGACCAAATAAGCATCTGAGCTATTACGGACAAGCGGGAGAATATTATCAATTTTGGTGGAATTATTAGGCTTGTAATGTGTAAGTTGGTCGATGGTGACAATTTTCCTGTTGTGGGGGACCATCATTGTTAAAAACATAGAAAATGATACTACCTTCATAGCATACATGTAGTTACATCCAAAAAATATATTGTAATAAAGTGGGGCATCTATAAATTCAATATTGATGAGGATGGTTTTTCCCTCAAGTTCTACAGGGAAATTTTGGAAGAGCCCTTCAGGGGATGATGGTCGATCGTCATAAGCTCTAAGGGTGATGGTGAATGGTACTAGATTTGGTAAGCCAAGTTTTTTTCATACTACTTTGGACATGATGCATGTGGATGAACCTTCATAAATGATACAATGATGAAGTGTGATGTTCTGTATCTTAACTGGTATCTGGAAAGCTACCAAGATGGGGAGATGTGGTTCTCCGCTATCTAGATCAAAGGTGATAAGTCGAGTATCAATAGGGTCGATTTCCCCCAAGGTGGAAAGAAAATATTTCTGTTGAGATGGACAGGTTTGGAGGACCTCCAACATAGACATGGTTGCAGGAGACTGTGCTAAGTCATCGACCATAGTGTAGTTGTGTGCTATCCTAGCATGAGTGTTATTTACGTTCTGTCATAACTACATACGGGGTATACGAGGGTTTGGTTCAGTGTTAGGGCATGGAATCATCAATGATTGTCCCGCTATATGTGGAGCCAATTCTGAGGTGGTTGGTGTAGATTCAAGGGAAACACCATATTGGAGACCGCGTGTTTGCAGAAGAATCTCTTCTTCGCTGGTAAGGAGGATGTTGAGATCGACCAGATTTCCAGGTTGATTGGGACATGGGTTTTTATACTGCCCCATTTGGGGTGGAAAATGGTGTACCTCATGTTGGGTATTCATCAAACCTTGGTTTGGAATGAGGTTTTGCAAAACGACCAGAGGTGGTTGTTGAAAATACTGTTGTGGGGCCTGTTGAGGGGCAGGCTGCGTTGGAGGACGTTGCACGTTCATGGATTCTTTCATCCATTTGAAGTCATAAATTTGGGGGAAATGGTGTGTATAATGTCCATACTCACCACAGAGAGTGCAAGGGAAGTTATTTTGAAGGTTATTGTTCCTCCCTTGTCATGGTTGATTGTTATTTTTTCCCCCTTGGGGGTTTTGGTTTCCTTGATTCGTGTTGCCCCCAATGAGATTCTTTTGTTGGGGGTTATTCCCTCCTGGTCTTGGGTTGTTATTTTTTCAGGTTTTCCCTTTCTTATTAGCATTATTTGATGGATGGTCCGTATTTTTCGTATTCAATTTTTCAAAACTTTGAAGATGTTGAATGGGAGAGGGTTGAACAAAGTTAACTCCAACCTGTGGTTGTCCTGGTGGAGGAGCACCCAGTTATGGAGGACCATGGAATGGAAGATATGGAAGATATGGATTGTTTCGTGGAGAAAATCCATATGGCATGTAGGAAGTTTAAGTGCTTCCACTAGTGCTAAGGTTGTATGTGGAGGTAGAAGGTGAACCCGTACTTGGTTGAGAGGCGGGATGCATCATGGGTACCGATGAGGGTCCACCCATTGGTTGGGGGGGGGAGGGATAAATAGGATATGACTATTGGTGAGTGGGTGGAGGGTAATAAGATGCCCCTCAATATGGTTGTGGATATGGATGTGCACCATAAGTGGGTGATGGGTGGCCATATGGGTTCAGATGGGTTATAGAACCAATCGACCCATCCGTAATGTGGGACATCCCAGGTTTGTCTTGGTCAAATGGTATGGTTCAGGGTGCATTAGGAAATAATGTGTATAGGTAACCTGACTGAGCATAGATGAGGTCAAATTGTTGGGCATTTTTGATGGCTTCCTCTTCTGACTGAGGAAAGGTGGATGCGACTTCTTTGGAAATAACAAAGACCATTGATTTGAGAAACCAATCAAGATGTTGTTCTTTGGTGGTTTCTTCTTTACACAAACTATGTCACTGATGCCATTCATGGATGTGGTCAGCTATATGGATAGCAGTGGTTTGTTTGAACTCAGAGAAAAGTTCTAATATAGTATAATGAGGCACTGGTAGTTGGAAAAATGACAAAAAGGCCTTGGACAATGATTCAAAGGTCACATGGGACCTTGATTTTTTGTCCACATACAATTTGGCTGATGGGCCCATGAGAGTTCTTTCAAATAACCTCAAGTGGATGGAATCATCCATGATGTTGTTTGAAGAGAACCATAAGTGGAAGGTCATAACATGGTTGGTGGGATATTCCCCTAGTTTTCCTTCAAATTTTGGAATATCTGAAGGTAGTTTGGTAGGCATATTGGGCTATGTGGGATCATGTAAAATGGGAACATTTGTGAATTTGGTCAAATTGGGAATGTTGAGGGATGTCGAGTATGGCATAGGGAGATTTGGTGGAGGATTAGTTCTAGCCATCATATGAGTAGGTAGTGGACCTGTCCCTTGAGAGGGATTTGTTGGGGTTGTACTTCTCCATTGGTAAGAAGTTTTACCCCCACCTCCTTGCGAAGGAGAACTAATGGATGGATGGCCTTGGGAATTGGACCCAATCAAAGTGGAACCAAGAAAATATTATCCCAAAATAGTAGCACTCATGGGGGTGTGAGATGGTAAGTTGGAAAGAATAGGGACTCCTAGAATAGTAGGGAGATTTTACAAGCGTCTAGAATGACGTGGATTCTGTGGGTCCCTTATGGTTTCTGACTAGAAAAATGAATGTGTGCAAATGGTGACAAGAGAAATAAATGAACAAGATCTTTGTATATTTTTTGACCTTCACAAGATAGTATAACTCACAATTTCATGTAATCAAATAAACATCATACATAAATCAACTATAAATAAACAAGCATATGGATAGGTGGATTTTGTCCACATGGAGGAACAATAAAAAAAAATGCTTGTGTCCTAAAAGATGTATCATCCTTCCTCTCAAATAACACCGGGCCTTCCAATAGAAGTCAACAGTGGGGTCTGAAGCCACTGGAAGAGGAACTAGTGAAGGTTGAAGTAATCATTTCTAATTATGGGTAGAGGGTGCATATCTTGAAAGAGATGGTGATATTTCCCAATATCCACACAAAATCTGATCAAGGTGAAATTGCATCCCATAATCACCACTTGGGTGTATGTCCTATGTTTGGTCACTAGGTACCTCGGTCAAAGTGCGACATTTAGATTTTCAGCCTCTAGTCATGGGCTGGATACCCTCACAAGGGTTGGGTGACTCAAGGAGGGATGCGCAAAAAAACCAGACCTTAGCCTTCGACCCTTCACAGTTATCTCCCCAGCTTATGGTGTAGGAACACTTGATTTGGAGGATTGGATAGTTCCCTATTTCTCAACTTTTATTGTTTTAAAATGTGAGAACCTAATAACGAGGGGTTATTTGGATGCCTACCCCCAAGATCCTAGCTAGACTAAAAATTTATTTTGGCACCTCCCATGGAGGAAAACTTAGTGTGTTTTTAGATTTTTTTTATATGTGGTGGGATGTGAGATTGGGGTCATGGACCAACCTCGTTTGAATTACTAGGTGTGGATAATTTCCAAAGAAGTAGTCAGATATTTTGAAATTCCTTTGGAGAAAACCTACTTCGACCTCCACTATTTCAAAATAGAAATTATGTGTGTAAGGAGTGGCTTTGTGTGCAAGAAAGTGACAAGTGTGCAAATATTTTAATAATTTAAGTGTGAGATTACAGCATGTGGACTTCATGTGGTCCGTACAGCTCTTATTTACCTAGCTTACTTTGTGTCTTTGGTACAACCTTGCGGAATATTTAAAGCCCTAAATGTTTCTTACAAATCCTTTAAACTCCCTAAATGTTGTCTATTCTAAGAAAGCTTTGAAACTATCCTAGATTTGGTAGACATGTGGGCATGTATGGGACCATTACATTGATCTTTAAACTTTCCTAGATTGTGATCTAAACTAAGAAATCATTTTGAAGAAACTATCCTAATATTTGCAAACATGTGGGCATGTATGGGACCTTACAAAATTTTAAAATGATTTCAAAAAACTAAGAGGAATCCTAGGGGGGATTTGTCCTCTCCTAAATATTTTTTAAGGGAGATAAAATGCCCCTTTAACCACTTTTCTAATTCCTGAGATCACACTAGGATGCAGGGGCAGATCATACTTTAGGGTCAAAGTTAACTTCTAGTCCCAATTTAAGTGATTTGTGTATGAAAGCAATAACTTCAACTTAAAATTTTACAAGCCAAATGAGCCATCCATGTAGCAAAAAAGAAAAAGAAGAGAATACTGATTATTTTCACCCCCTAAGTGCCTATGTTATCTAAATTTTCTTATGGGAAAGGACTCTAAGTGGAATGTAGTTACAAAGTGCATGAAAATAAAAATCTGAAGGCTAGGGGCCCTCAAACCATTCATAAAAACCCTTACAATTTTGAAAAACGGGACTTATGCATCGTTTACAGTTCTAATAGGTGTGAAAAGGGTGCACAATGTGAAAAATAAAGAGGCTTGTTTAGTGCACTGTGCGTAGAGTGATCGTCTGTGGGTCTGATATGCCGCACACTTCCTGTCACGCATCAGGGGAGAAATTTCCAAGTGAAATACTCCTTCCTTAGCTCTGAATTTTGACTTTGGCAGTGTTGGCACAGGGGAAGACCCAGGGTTCAATGCTTCAACAATGCACCAAAGAAACCCCAACTACCGGCCCTTTTGGCAACACCTGTGAAGCAGATGAAGTCTCACCCAAGGTAGAGGTAGGGGGGGTTGCAAAACTCAAGTGTCTACAACCTAGCTGGGACATAGATTTGTGATCACAACACTTAACAAAGAAATTAGCCAAGAATATTAAGTTATGATTCGTATTCACATCGCAGATTAACCCTTATTACAAATCAAGGCATTAGTAATCAAGATTAAGCAGATCTATTAATTTAGCACATAGCATCATGGCATATCTAATATTCATTCACATCATAAATCAATAAGCATCAATGTATCTACCTATCACACATCAATAACAATGCACTAAGAAAATAGATACATAAACATCATGAACAACATTGCACAAAGCACATCGACACAGGATATATGTGGTTCACCCTAGTGTGGGGCTATGTGCACCAACTCTTCTTCTTCGTTATTAGTCTCCTTCAATCTTCTTACAAGAAGACCATCTCCTTAAAAGACGAATTAGAGAGGCTATCAAAATCATCAAAAATCCCGATAACCTAAATAGGGACAATGGCCTAGAGATTAGTGACAGTTGGATCCCGCTCATTCGGGAAAGAAAACATTATTAAACCTTACAATCTTAACTCTAGTACTTACAAACCTTTAACATTATCTTCGAAACCGACCTTAAACCTAATTACCCCTTTGACTTACTTTAATAACACTATTACCTTTACTATTAACTAACGTAACCTTAACCGATGAAAAATTATAGTAATTCTAATACCAACTTAAGTGGTTCCTGCGTATAATTTTCTACCCCTGATATGATGTTAATAAAACCTTTAATTAACAAAAAGATTAAGAGTATTAAGGCCAACATGATTGACACCCTATTTTTCTTGACTTAACCTTATCTCCTAAACCGACCTTAAACCTAATAATTATCACCCCTCGATTATTAGAATAACATCACCTTAACCAGCATAATACCTAATAACAACCTATACCTGTAATTTGTTTTTTAAAACCTATCAATAGTATTAATGCCCCTCTTTATTAATGCCTCTTACTTTAACAACTTTATTATTATTACCTTTTTAATATTAAACTAGCGTAACCTTAATAAAACCTTTCTCACCTTACAGTCAACCCTAAATTTAGCCTTTTTTGAACTTAAAATAATTTAGCATAAAATTTTAGCCTATTTTATTAACCTTATTTTAAACCATAATTTATATTAATAGTAATATAATTAACACCATATACCATAGATTTAGCCCTTTTTGACCCTAAATTAATTTATTATCAATAATTTGAACTTAAATTTAGCTTTAATTAGTCAAACTAACTTTAGATGAATATTAATAACACTAACTTCCTTAAACCTAGGGTTTACCTATTTATTTTAACCTATAATTAACTTAACTTTAATATTGACAAAACTATTATTATATGAACTTCCTCAATACTAGGGTTTCCTCATTAAATTAATCTTAACTTAGCCCTTAATCAACATATTTTTACTAAACCTCTGGTCAACCCTAAATTTCTCCTAAAAACGAGGGTTTCACTCAGCCAACCGTAAGTTTTTTCACCCACCTCATTACTATTTAAGAAAGGCTCTTCTCTTACTATTTTTCTCAGACTTTTTTGTCCTGATGATGGATCCTGTTATGGATCCGAAACGTCAATGACATGATGTCATTAATACTGTGGTTCTTCCGACAATCTCTGAACATTTTTCTCACCACAGAAACCTAAATGAAAAGTATAGAGCCACAAAGCTCACTCCACACTAAACAGGTGATCTGTGCACAGTGCACTAGATCCACCTTCCTCAAAATCAAGTCACGACACAAAGCCTTACACAGTCTGTGCACAAAGCCTCTTACAATCACTTGCACTTAGGTCTGCAAGTCTTAACATACTCTAGTCGTGCACTAACCCAATGAACTCTTGCACTAAGCCAATTACTATTTTACTTACATTGCCTAGCTACTTATTTATACATTAAAAAAATGCCTAAGCATGGTTAAACCCATGGGATGACATCCCATACCCATTACATAAACCCTAAAATCCCAAAAAGCCCGCAAAATGGGTGAGATCCCACAATCTCCGCTTCATCTTCGAACAACTTGCCGAAGTCCCAAAAATGGTCAAACACGAGCAATGTTTCCTTGAAACTTGGTCGAGGGCCAATAGGTCCCCAACACTCACTTGTGACTCATCTCGAGTCACTCTTATCTAGGAAATACTGCTTCTAAGGCCTTGAGCTTAGCTTGAGCTTCCTTGATTTGATGCCTCGCTAGAGCCTCCTTCTCGGTGAACTCCTGAATTACTTGCTCGGTGACAGGCCCTTCCAGGCATTGTTCCACTGTCGTCACTACTTGTTCTAGCTATGAGCCTTATCCTTTGATCTCTTCAAAAGGTGTGCAGGCTTTGTCCTGCACCGAATGGAGTCTCTGTGTCACCTCCATAACTCTTCTCTGGATGGCGGTGACTTGCTGTTGGGATGCATGCTGCTCCTATGAGCTCTTCATATTCTCAACTATAGTCAACAGTTTCATATATGATTTCACTATAGATTCCTATTGGTGTGCCTCCTGGAGTTGTGCTTCTAATCTCCTCAGCTCCAGATCTTCTGTGAGGTTCTCATAGGTCTGCGCACTTTGATCACTTAGTTATCTCCTTGGTTATCTCCTCCATATATTCATCGGTCAATTTATAGTAAGACTGCAACTCCTCCTTGCTTTCATCCCTGTGCATGGTAATGTAGATGAAGTGTCGGTCTACGCGGAACTTTTCTAGAAGCCTGTATGTATGCAAGGTGTTCAGGGTCATTCAGGGGAATGATTCAATGGCGTGTTTGAGATGTAGGTAGTAAGTATGGAACACCGCATTTGATTTCCACTGCTTCACCATAGCGCTCACATACCAAAAGGTGGTGAACCTCGTGGACAATGGTTCTGATGGCTCAACTTTCGAGACTGTCTCTCCCTCTGGCATCTCCCAAGCAACAAATGTGATTAGAATCAACAACCAACTGAATTGAAATTCATAGCCTTGGTCCCACGCTTCGCGACAATCCTTCTGCAACTTGTTGATGAGGTAGCTCACCCAGTTCATATGCATCCCTTCGACACACTTCCCTGAGAAATTGAATATGAATCCTGTGACCTGTGTATGACAGTTTTTTATGACGATCTTGCCAATGATCAATTGACAAGAAAGGAACATTGCGCCATCCTGGATGGAGGCTACCTTGTAGCCTCACTTCCTCTTCTCCACATCACCGTAGGCTTCCTTTATTCATTGCGCCAGGGAGCGATCTGATGTATTCGCTGGGTATAACTGGTGAGGATCTCATCCTTGCATTCTCAATCCAATGATTAGGTGGATCAACACTAGATCCATAGTGATGTGCTTATATAACCATAAGTAACCTCCATGGTAGCACGACAGGAGGAATTTAATGCACACATTATCCTCTTGATGTCGGATGAAGTGGGGGATCTTCATCACATTTAAGATTGTTTATCTCACAATCTCCTTGATCCATGATTGGGGGAATATCTTGGGCTTCTTCCCATTCATCCTTGTCAGGTACCTATGCGATGCGAGCATTGCATAGTTATTTCGGTCTCCAAGGTTAAAATCACTGATCTTGAGAGCTGGGATTAGTCCCAACTGAGGTCCGACTGCGCATATCCCCTTTGGGAGGTACGCAGTGATGAGTGTGTACTCGAAATCATGCGGGACACCGTCGTGACTAACTACACTAGCCTAAGGTGAGATATAGTCTAGAAATACCTATGGGATCTGCTTCACGCTCACAAGATTGTCATGCTGCTAGCTTATATTCTTAGTTGTGGTTTGGCTAGAACAATGTGCAGTCGAGGGGGAAGCTTTCAATCCACCAGTTGACGATGCCTGAATTCCTGCAGACATGACTTTCTCAGCCATAGGGTCTATTCAGATCTCCTCCACAAAATTCTGTACTGTGCTATGTTCGCCCGAAATGCACACTCGTGACCAAATAAATTGGGTAGGTGAATAAATAGATAAGGAAATCAGATGGATGGCAAGGTATAGACAAAACAACGTGGTATGTGATTAATTCTTGGTTTGCAAAAAGTGGTCCCGGTGTGATATTCGATGGATTAAATAAGAAACATCGTAACAGATTCCTCCAATGGGTAGGAATTCCTTAATCACTATGATTCCATCCGTTATGGCATGGTCTCAACGGTCCAATGTTGATATTTCTAGAAATAAATGTGTTTCTAACTATTCCAGAGTGTCATCCTAATGGTCGGGACACCTCCAACGGTCATATAGATTTTTCGTGGTGAAGTTCCATTCTATGATGTTCTTCTATTCCAGTGAGGTTCAAGTTCTACAAGCCTACCTTCTGTGAAGTCTTCTCTTGAACTTCCTGCTATTTTTTCTAACTTTGCTTTCTTGTTACTGAGCTTTCTTACCTTCTTTCCTGTGATCTGAATTTCTGGATTCCTCTTTCCCTTGTTATTCTTATCTTCTTTTAGCATAGTAACTTCGCACTAATGAGGGCATTCCAAAGGTTTCAAGGGTAATATCTCTTCTCTTACGATTTCCGGGGTGCATACACTTCTTTCCTGTATGGGTAGGTTCTTCAAGCCTCCCTGCGTTCTTTCAAATTCAACAACTAATTCTCTTGCCTTCTGTTGCTTCGACCTGTCCTCTTGTTCTTGTATTAGTCACTCTATTTTTATAGCTATGAATTCCCTTAATTCTTGATTTTTCTATTTTGTGGCATCTTCCTCTGTTTTCCTTCGGATTTGATCTTTCTCACCCCAGGTATTTCCTAGCAAAAGTGAAAAAGGGGCACTGTTATCAAAAAACTTAATAACTTCAAATTCTTCTTTGTTCAATGCTCCATGAGCCATCATAGGTACATTAGTAACTCTTCCACATAGGGTTATCATCTTTCCTTTGAACAATCCTATCCTTCCTAATGAAGGATTCGTGTCAGGTTTTCCCAAAATTTCCCAAGTGCTTTCTGGCATGATATTCACCCGTGTTTCCTCATCCAGGACACAGTCTATGTCGAAGTCTCCTATTCTTGTTTCTATGCACAAATTCTTTTTCAATATCTCTAGTAAAATGATGTCTCTATGATCATTCAATGTTTCTTTCATCTGTAATAACATAGTCTCGAATTCTTTTTGGTTTTCTAGAATATCCTTAGTCCCTTGACCTTCTTCATAGTTTTCTTGTCTCATGTTCATATTTTCAACTTGGGCAATCATTCTAGGGAAATCGTAAACCTCATGACCAATAAATTTACAACAAATAAAAATAGGACCTATATGAGTGCAATGTACATGAAGGGTTGAGGATCCCAATGTGGAGCTACGTCCACCAAATCTTCTTCTTCTTCTTAGTCTCCTTCAATCTTCTTATAGGTATAGATCCATAGAGCTCACTCCGCACTGGACAGATGATTTGTGCATAACACACTAGATCCACCTTCCTCAAAATCATGTCATGGCACAAAGCCTTACACAGTTTGTGCATGAATCCTCTTACAATCACTTGCACTTAGATACGCAAGTCTTAACATACTCTAGTCATGCACTAAGCCACTGGCCTCTTACACTAAGCCAATTACTACTTTACTTACATCGCCTAACTACTTATTTATACATTACAAAAATGCCTAAGCATGGTTAAACCTAGGGGCAAACATCCCATACCCGTTACATAAACCCTAAATTCCCAAAAAGCTCACAAAATGGGCGAGATCCTGCAATCTCCACTTCATCTTCAAACAGCCTATCGAATTCCCAAAAATGGTCAAACACGACCAACGTTTCCTTGAAACTTGGTCGAGGGCCAATAGGTCCCCAACGCTCACCTATGACTCATCCCGAGTCACTCTTATCTGGGAAATACTGCTTCGAAGGCCTCAAGCTTAGCTTGAGTTTCCTTGACTTGATGCTTTTCTAGAGCCTCCTTCTCGATGAACATCTTGAATTACTTTCTCGGTGAGAGGCCCTTCTAGGCACTATTCCACTATCGTCACTACTTGTTCTAGCTGTGAGCCTTGTCCTTCGATCTCTTAAAAAAGTGTCCAGGATTCGTCCTACACCAGCTAGAGTCTCTGTGTCACCTCCATAACTCTGCTTTGGATGGCAGTGACCTACTACTAGACTGCACGATGTTCCTGTGACCTCTTCATATTCTCAATTGCAGTCAAGAGTTTCATCTTTTCTTGCATTGTAGATGCCTGCTACTGTGCCTCCTGGAGTTGTGCTTCCAATCTCCTCAGTTCTAGATCTTCTGTGAGGCTCTTATAGGTCTGCGCACTTCGGTCACTTAGTTATCTCCTTGATTATATCCTCCATATCTTCATCGATCAATTTATAGTAATACTGCAAACCCTCCTTGCTTTCATCCCTACACACAGTAATTTAGATGAAGTGTTAGTCTACGCAAAAATTCGCTAGCGGCCTGTATGTATGCAAGGTGTTCAGGGTCATTCGGGGGAATGATTCAATGGTGCATTTGAGATGTAGGTAGTAAGCGTGGAACACCACATTTGATTGTCACTACTTCACCATAGCGCTCATATACCACAAGGTGGTGAACCTAATGGCCAATGGTTATGATGGCTCGACTTTTGAGAATGTCGCTCCCTCTGGCATATCCCAAGTGACAAATGCAATTAGAATCAACAATCAACTGAAGTGAAATTCATATCCTTGGTCCTGCACTTCACGACAGTCCTTCTGCAACTCGTTGACGAAGGTAGCTCACCAAGTTCATATGCATCCCTTCGACACACTTCCCTGCAAGGTCGACTACAAATCTTGTAACCTGTGTAGGATGGTTCTTTCTGATGAGATTGCCAATGATCAGCTGAAAAGCAAGGCACAATGCACCATCCTTGATGGAGGCTACCTTGTATCCTCACTTTCCCTTCTCCACATCGTCGTAGGCTTCCTTTATTCGTTGTGCCAGAGAGTGATCTAACGCCTTCCCTGGGTATAACTGCTGAGGATCTCATCCTTGCATTCTCAATCCAATGATTAGGTGGATCAGTGTCAGATCCACAGTGATGCACCTATATAACCAGAGGTAACCTTCATGGTAGCACAACAGGAGGATTTTAATGCACGTGTTAACCTCCTGATGTCAGCCGAAGTGGGGGATATTCATCATGTTTAAGATCGTTGATCTCGCAATATCCTTGATCCACAACTGGGGGACTATCTTGGGCTTCTTCCCAGTCGTCTTTGTCAGGTACCTATGCAGTGCGAGAATCACATAGTTCTTTCGGGCTCCAAGGTTAAAATAGTTGATCTTGAGAGTTGGGATCAATCCCAACTGAGGTCTGACTACACGTATCTCCTTCGAGAGGTACGCAATGATGAGCGTGTACTCGAAATCACCCAAGACATTGTCGCGACTAAGAATTCCAGCCAAAGGCGGGATGTATTCAGGAAAGACCGACGGGATCTGCTTCACGCTTGTAAGATTTTTGCAATGCTTTCTTATATTCTTAGTTGCGGTTCGACTAGAACAATGTGCAGTCGAAGGGGATGCTTGCAATCCTCATGTTGATGATGCCTGAATTCCTACAGACATCACTTTCTCATCCAGAAGGTCTATTAATATCTCCTCCATAGACTTCTCTATTGTGCTATGTTCGCCCGACATGCACACTCGTGAGAAAATAAATCAGGTAGGCGAACAGATAGACAAGGAAATCAGATGAATGGTGAGGTCTAGACAACATAGCGTGGTATGTGATCAATTCTCAGTCTACAAAAAGTGGTTCTAGTGTGTCATTCAATATATTTAATAAGAAACATTGTAACAGATTCCTCCAACGGGTAGGAATGCCTTAATCCAGCAATAACTGCGTTTTTAGTTGTTCTAGAGCGTCATTCTAATGGTCATGACACCTCCAACATTCATATAGATTTGTCATGGAGAAGTGGCATTCTATGATGTTTTGCTATTCTGGCGAGGTTCAAGTTCTACAATCTTGACTTCTACGAAGTCTTCTCTTGAACTTCCTGCTATTTTTCTAACTTTGCTTTCTTGTTACCGAGATTTATTGCCTTGTTTCCTGTGATCTGAATTTTTGGATTCCTCTTTCCATTCTTGTTCTTATCTTCTCTTAGTGTAGTAACTTCACACTTTTGAGGGTCTTCCAAAGGTTTCAAGGGTAATACCTCTTCTCTTACGATTTCTGGGGTGGATACACTTCTTTCCTGTATGGGCAGGTTCTTCAAGCCTCCCTGCGTTTTTTCAATTTCGATAACTAAATCTCATGCCTTCTGTTGCTTCAACTTGTCCTCTTGTTCTTGTATTAGTTGCTCTATTTTTCTAGCTATGAAGTCCCTTAATCCTTGATTTTTCTATTCTATGGCTTCTGTTGGATAACTGAGAGGGGGGGGGTGAATCAGTTGTTACTGTGCTTAAACAATTATGCTTCTTTTAAAATCTTTACAAAAACACTGAGGGACAATCAAAATAGTGTAGTGAAGTAAGCAATAGAATATTCAACATCAGTCACACACATGTGATACACAGAGATAGATATTTCCTGAGGAAACCCATAAAGGGTAAAAACCTCTTTTTCTTTATATGATAAGTGATAGTTACATTCTTTACATTGTCATTCATATGACCACCAACTCATAATGAGGCTACAACCTCAGTTTTGCAAGATTCTACTTGTTGAGAGCACAAACTCTCTTTTTTCTCTAGCACCCACTAGAAGGAAGCACCAACTCCCTAGTTTCTCTAGCACCAACTAGAGCACCTCCCAACCACCCTAAATAATATAAATCTTTGCTACTGAAACTTATTACAGTGACATAATGTTCAACAATGGGTTACCAGACTCATCACTGTTCTGCTACATTTCGTTGCTCTTTCTGCCTCACTGCCTTCCTGCACACATGACTTGCGTTGTCTATTATTCTTCTCTTTATGCTCTGTGCGCCATGTCCATTCACTACACAGTTCCTCTTCTATTCAATTTAGCTGCTGCACTCTCCTCCTTCTTCACACATGAATCACCTTCAACAACAACAACCACAACAAACTTCAACAGCAACAACAACCACTTCTCTTCTCTGTACTGTGTATATATGGCTTCTGTGCATCTTTTGCATGCAATATTCTCCATTCCTCTGCATGCTCATACCGCACCAATCTCCTCCACATCTCAAGTGCTCTGTGTGATCATCATCGCGACTCTTCAACTTATCTGGTAGTTCAACCCCTGTGTCTATCATCACTAGGTGTTAAGCCGAGATTCCTTTTTCTCTCTGGTAGTTGAGACTCTTTGTCTTCTCTGTTACAGTCGAGCTCATCCTTTTTGTTTTAGTTACGAGATCAAACCCTTATCTAGCTGTCAATTTCCTCCATGAATCATCTTCATTCCACTGGTAGATTCCATGTGACTCTTCAGCTCCTCTAGAAATCACACCGAAGTCTCTTTGCATCCTCTGGTAGAACCCATCAGTGGTTTCTAGCAGTTTCACTGTGTCGTGCAACAATAGCCCTCCGATCTCTTTTAGTTTAATCTGCACTGTTGGATGCACTTTATTAATCTTGCCTTTAAATCAGGTTTCGACATTTTGGCATTCCTGTGGCCAAGTGTCTCGACACTTCATTTTGCAATCTCCGAAGCTCCGACACATAGATTTTCTATGCTAGCTCCTTCCTCTATATGACCATGGCTATGACCAAGCACTTACGCATAAAGCGCTTTCGTGATTTCATATTTTGTGAATCTGGAGATGAATCATCTCGACTCTCCAAGTCGCAATCCGCAAAACTCCGAGATGGAGTTGAGATCAATGGTCCATGATCTCGATGATTCTATGGTCCAGATCTCATCATGAATTCGCATCTCGTGATTCCTTCGATAGAGGTTCTTGTCACACCAAGTCGTGATAGTCAAAACTTAGAAAAAGGAGCTTAGATCAATGGTCCACGTCTTTTGGTGTATTAACGGTCATGATATTTTCATGATCTTGCATCTCACTAATCCTTAGATGGAGGTGCTCGTCACTCCAAGTTGCGATAGGCGAAACTCCAAGATGGAGCTTTATGGTGATCTGATCTTTCTCCACACATTCTCTTGATCCAATGGTCCATGATTAAATCATGATTTAGCATATCGTAATTTCAGCATTCCTGTGGTGAATGTTCTTTTACATCTCCAACACACGATCCTCGAAACTCCGACATGGTGTAAGTCTGTTGACGTCACATGTGTTAAATAACTACTACGTGTTACCTCGATTCGTGACTTACATGTGCTTGGAATGTTGAATCAGTCTGACACTTGTCATTACCTGGTTGTGCCACATGTTCCTAGCTATCGTGGTTTGCTGACGTGAGTCAGATCGACGGTCCAGATGTGATCTTGATTTGACAGCTCAGATTACGTCACGATCTTGTATATCGCAAATTCAGGATTTTTGTGGATGATATTACTTGTCATATCCAACTCTCGATCCCCAAAACTCTGATAGGGAGTCGGATCAATGGTCCACATAACCCCCTGAGATGGACGGTCCTCCTGCTTTTGGGATTTTGTGAGCCCTCTACTCCTTGCACTTTAAAGATCATGAAGGTTCTGCTCGAACCAACGGTGGTCGGACCCTGTGCTTAGATCTAACGTCTGAGATCTATCCTCCTGTTCAACACTCTTCTTGTTTATATTCTGATCTGACGACCCTCGTTCTTTCAGGAATTTTGAATGAGATCCAACGATCATAAATGCTACTCGGGCCTTTGATCATTTTGTCAATGTTGCATTGCCTTCGATCATTTGATCTTCCTAGACTTATCTTCTATTTGCCTATTGATCATCGCTGCTGTACTCAAGCCATCATCACTATTGTACTTGCCATCAATGACAAGCATATGCTTCCTGTTAAACATTTTCCAACAATCTCCCCCTTTGGCATTGATGGTAACTAAGGCACCCAAATTCTTTTCTCCCCCTTTGACATCAATGTCAATGAAGAGGCATGCTCCCCCTAAGATATTGCAGTAATTTTAGGAGGCATTAGATATTCAAACAATACAAATCTCCCCCTAACAATATGGGCTCTTTTAGGTGTGAAACAAAATGACACCCAGCTTCTGTTTGAGAAATTCAAACGGTGTCTTGGCTAGGGGCTTAGTAAAGATGTCTACAATTTGTTCTGTAGTGGGAATGTAATGGACCTGAACAATTTGATTGGTGACCTTCTCTCTCAAAAAATGATATTTTATGGGAATATTTTTTGTCTTGGAGTGGAAGATAGGATTTTTAGACACACTGATGGCACTAGTGTTATCACAATGAATTGGGATTGTTGCAGTGTATTTTAACTCTAAATCTGAAAGTGTCTCAATCATCCATAATACCTGAGTGAAACAGGTAGCAACAAAAATGTACTCTGCCTCTATGGTTGATAAAGAAATGGAGCCTTACTTTTTACTAAGCCATGCTACTAAGGAGCCACCCAAGAAGAATGCTCCTCCACTGGTGCATTTTTTCTCATCAACACAGTTTGCCCAATCTGCATCTGAATAAGCAGTCAACTGAAGACTTTGATTTTTGGGATACCACAAACCATAAGTCATTGTTTCTTTCAAATACCTGAATATCCTTTTGATAGCTTGCAAATGACTCTGTTTAGGTGCAGCCTGATATCTTCCTACCATTCCTACAACATCCATTATGTCTGGGCGAGATGTTGTGATGTACAACAGGCTTCCTATCATTGATCGATATGAGCTTTGATAAACATTAGGTGAATCATCATACTTGCTTAGCTTACATCCAGTTACCATAGGTGTACCCACAGGTTTAAAATCTTCCATTTGAAACCTTTTCATCATTTCTCATAGGTATTTTTCTTGAGAAATGAACATCCCTTCGGGCCTCTGAGTAATTTGTAGACCAAGGAAAAATGACAGTTCTCCTATCATAGACATTTCAAATTCAAACTCCATGGCAGAAGCAAACCATTGTACCAGTGAATCCTTATTACATCCAAAGATGATGTCATCTACATAGACCAATACGATGGGCAAGACATTATATTCTGTCTTAATATACATATTGTTGTCGACTGTTCCTCTCTTGAACCCTTTGTTTTTGAGATATGTATCCAGTCTATGATACCAGGCTCGAGAGGCTTGTTTTAAACCATATAAAGCTTTCTTCAACTTGCATACTAAGTCAGGGTTATCAAACAATTTGAAACCCTCTGGTTGTTCCATATAGACTTCTTCACTTAAATCTCCATTGAGAAAGGCTGACTTGACATCCATTTGATAGACTTTAAACCTTTTATGACAAGCATAGTTAAGAAACATTCTGATAGCTTCTAATCTTGCTACGGGCGCAAATGTTTCATCAAAATCCAGTCCTTCTATATGAGCATAGCCTTTACAGACTAACCTCACTTTGTTCCTGATAACTTGTCCTTGCTCATTCAACTTATTCTTAAAGATCCTTTTTACCTTCGGGTCTTTGAACCATCTCCCATGTATTGTTTTTCTCAATATGATGAAGTTCTTCATTCATTTCTTTAACCCAGTGATCATTGTTGATGGATTCATTAAAATTCTTGGGTTCCAGCATGGATATGAGAGCTATATGAGATTGTTCAATGGTTTTGATTAGCTTTCTCCTAGTTTGTACACCTTTGTCTTTTTCCCCAATTATCTGACTTGCAGGATGATTTTTTTGAATGATTCTGGAGGAGGAATTTGTAGTTGACTGTTGATTTGAGTCTGTCTGAGTGTCTGAGTCTTCATCTAATTCAGAGCCTTTGTTTTCTGATTCTTGGACTTGTTCATCTTCATCTTTAGCTGTGTCTTCTATAGAAAACCCATTACTGTATACCTCTCTTGCTGGGATTCCTTCATCAATTTTTACATCAATACAGTCAACCATTTTATGCAACCTATTATTGTAGCATATATATCCTTTACTGTTTGTAGCATACCCTAAGAAGATACCTTCATCAGCCCTATCATCATATTTGCCGAGGTTTTCATCATTATTCTTTATGTAGCATTTACTCCCAAAGACTCTGAAGTGT
>CBVK0101893576.1:0-11094 GCA_900067695.1 Picea abies
AGGTTGGAACCACTCTCAAACATCCTGAAACAATTAATGGTAATGTTAAAAAATTAAGTAAAAGGATGAAAATGAGAGATAAAGGAGAAAGGATGAAAATTACCATTAATTACTAGGGTGGATGAAATGGAGGGGGTGGGGACCTCTTTAAATAACACTAGTAAGGAAAAAAAAACCTCAGTTGCACACCAAAACACTTCATTCCCCCTTGGAAGCATGTGGGCTTTCCTCGGAAGTACGCTTCGGAGGGGGACACTTCGAAAATGGCAGGAAGCGTGCTCAAGAGCCCTGAAGCACGCTTCCTAAATTTTGAAGCACGCTTCAGCCCAAGCTTCCTGGACGCACCTGCCCGGATCGAGCTTCGAGGCTTCGAAGCGAGGAGAGGGGGAGCTTCCAGTAACACTGCTCATCCCCCACCCTATGGAGTCGTGTCCCCCCGCATCTCCCCAAAAGTGGGACGAGGGGAAATGACTCCCTAGGCGCCCATCCCCCCCCCTATGAGTGGGAAACGTGGGGGGCACCCACCAAACCCTAGGGGATGCATCCCCGTGGAACACTGGTTTATCCTATCAATCCAACCATGAGAAATAATGGAGAAGGCTAGTCTTTATATAGACTTCTAGCCCAACCTCCTTACAATAAAATAGTTTCATCTTTCTCCTTAAAGGTTGGGTGTCCTCCTTCTTGGGCTCTTGAATGATGTGCTACTTGTCTTTGGCTTTCCCTAAGGTTAGGGCGTTCTTTCAATCACTCTAACAAACTCCATGAAATCTGGACTTCCATGAAAATATGTGCCAAGGTGGTCAAGTTGATTGTTGCAACAACCTTTCACAAATTGAGTTCCCTCAAAATATGGGCTTTGACTCCTCCCCTAACAATTAAAATATAATGATCAAGTAAGTATTTTCCAGGAACATGTGAAAGAAGTGTTTAGAACGTTCACCATTTAACCTTCAAAATGGGGCATTCCTCATCTCATGCTCTTTTGACCATGTCAATGACGGTGTTGCTTCATTTTTTGGCATTGGATCCTGCCCTGGATGACGGACAATCTGCACCCTCCCACAAACACATTAAACACCAACCCAAATCCCTTTGAAGCTGGGAGCTCTCCACTTTAAATATTATTTGTTGACCTTGTCCAATGCGGTTTTGCATGGACGGGCTTTGTTTCCATGATCTGATGCAAGACACTCCATAAATCAATAAAAATGCACCTAGTATTCAGAAGTAGGATGATTCCAAAGCTGCATTTATAGCTTCATTAACCTGAAATTTCTCCCTATTCCACTTGCTATGAAAGATGAAAAAGAGGAGAACCATTCTACCATTATCTCGATTCACCCTCAGCTGATCAACAGGCCTGAAACAGACCTTGCCACCTTCAGGGATCACGTCTAACTGTAATCTTTTGGGTGACTTCTCTACTGAAGAATCTGCTACAGGTATCCTTTATAATAGCTGTATCCCTTTGGGCTGAGCACTCATATTCTGTCATAAAGTACTGCCTTCTCTGCATGTCTGAACCATAGACAAAATTGCACTGTAAATACAGATTAAAACGGTGCCATCATACTACATCAAACAAACCTTTTGCATGCCCCAGAGCGTCTAGCTTGGAACTGAGCCATAATTTCTTTCCACAACCACGCTGATTGCAATGTATGCCATCATCAACAGCTAGGGGACCTGTAGGTGAAACGATCATAAACAGGCTGATCCATAATTATCTCACAATCAGTGATATATTCAGCAGATGGACCAATGAATAAGATGCAAGATCTCTCTCATTGGCGCTCAAAATTCCTTATAATATTCCTTTAGCAGTGACAAGGAGTTGCCTTGTTTCATACCATGGAAATGTTCACTCATGATGCATTGACAAAAGATCTTTACCTCCAAGCTGCTCACTCTTCAATTAGTTGCTACAGTAATGTGCCTTGGACTGTGACTGCTGATTTTAAGGCTGCCACAAGGTATTTAAATCCAACATCACGACAATGTATAACAGTGACATGTATACCTATGCCAAAAATTCAAGAGTTACTGTATTCATCCTTATATCCAATGAAAGTGATTTTTTGTTTTTCATCTAGCATGATGTCGATGTAACCCTTACTCCCTTCAAGCTGTTCAGTATACCATTCATTTACATGAAGTAAAACTCCCATCCTAAGACATAAAGGCTGTCATAATCAGAGTCCTGTTCTCCACTGCAATTTTCACGGAAGTACTGTGTCCTTCCAGTGCTGGACCTTGCTCACATTGGTATGTTGTCAAGAGTGTTTCCCACTTCATTCACTGCTTGTTGGTGAAATCAATTCCCGAAATCGAACTGGATAACTCACACCCAAATTCTTTCAAGGCAGTTAATACTTGTCCTTTTTTCCAAACCTAACTGTTCAAACAGCTACCTTAATTTCTGATAAAGGCATCCAGATACAAACAAAGTTCGCTTAAGTGTCCAGATTCCTAGACATATCCAAATGGACCAACCACTAGAATCTGCTAATCTTCATCATCATTAGATCCTCTACATGCTGTAAATAATTCCTTTACTGCTGCTGTAATAGATATAAAGATGACATCACATTTTCTTCTGTCAAAAAAGTGCTTTCTTCCTCAAGCATGGCTGGTCACATGCCTCAAAAATACCCATGCATTTTGAGGGGTAACAATGTCAATTCTGAAAAGAATATAAATATAATGAGAGTTTACCCCTGCCCCTGTGTGTAGGACAGTCGGTGATAGAGTGTACTGTTAAGGCACTCTGTTATGTGAAGTCACCGGTTCAAAACCTCGGCTTACCTTGTGTATCGCGTATGGGGCATCGTGGGCACACCTGGAGGTTATAGAGGTAGCAGTCAGATAACGCTACCCATGTCACGCGAGTACGTGCCCAACTAGTTGCCGATTCTGCCAGTCAAAAAAAATGAGAGTTTACCCCTAAAGACGGTAAACAAAATGTAACCCTCACTAGATGTTGCACTAAAGAAACAACACAAAGATAGCCCCAAATGGACAAGAATGATTGTTAAATCTCACCCATAACCAACCTCTCTCTTCAAAGTGAGTTAGTGTTATATGCTAACTCCAATGGGGCTGCCTTGGAAAATCAGATCTGTTTTTCAAGAAACCAACAATTGAAACGTTCCAGACTTGAACTGAAACTTTTTTGGTTTATACCCTAGAGGCGAGATTTATACCAACAAAATACCCTCACTATAACAGCAAGGAAACATTCTG
Source organism: Picea abies (assembly GCA_900067695.1). Taxonomy (NCBI): domain Eukaryota; kingdom Viridiplantae; phylum Streptophyta; class Pinopsida; order Pinales; family Pinaceae; genus Picea; species Picea abies. The sequence goes on from CBVK0101893576.1 coordinate 3,247, forward strand.
ATTTTTATATGGGCTTTAGCCAATCGGTGCTCTATCCATTGGGATCTAGAGTCTGAAGAAGGAAGAAAAACCAGCAAGGTAAAAAGTTCAAATCTTATTGATTTAAGAAGACAATCTCAGTCAAAGCTTAAACAAGTGAGGGCAACTAAATAATCAAATCCTCACCCACATGGAAAGTTGAATTTGTCACCTGTTAGCACAAATTTCCACCCTCCAAATTGAGCTGATAAACCTGTTATAACAGCGGTGAAAACTTGGCTATTTCAAGGAGTAATAGCCCCAAATTGTCACTGACTGAACCCCTCTCCGTTTGGGCTAGTGCTTGCTAGCCTTGGGGGCAAGTCCCTAGGCACCCTGGGTACCTTGCTGCTGCCTTTTAAGACTGATTTTCTGCATTTAAACAGAAAAACAACAGCGAGCTGTTCGTCTTGGACAGCGTGTTAAAACTGTCCAAAATGATGGGGAAAATATAGTTTCTTTCACTTGGAGGGATCCTGCAGGGTTAGCACAATGAATACAGAATAGAAATAGAACAGAAAACTACTCAAAAGATTAGTAAAATCACAATGACTAGTTAAGGAGAATGACAAATCAGATTGCAAAATTCACAGAATACCAACAAGAAACAAGGTTAGAACACAAACACTAGATTTATGTATTGATAGGCTTGCAAGAGGTTTGGTTGTGCCACAATTGGCAAGTCCACAACCGGTACAATGATCACTTTGCTCAAAGAAGAGTCACTAGACTAAGAAAAAGAGAGAGGAATAAGAAAGAAACACTATGCTAGTTGCTACAATGCCCGACCTCTAACAATGAAGATCTCACTCCATTATATAGTAAGAGACGGTGTATCTCCAAAACTGATTATAAAAGGGCACATGAGGTAACTCCAATCAAAACGAGTCGCATGGAGAATAAATCAAATTGAATGAGTGAGTTTATGGTGAGTAGATACATGCGCAATAGCTAAAAGAGGATACACACAAAAAGGACAAGAATAGTTGATGTTAGTGAATGGGAGATGAGTGCATGCATTCACGTGGAAGGGCGATAAGACGTGAGGGAGTGTGCATGCATGGAAAGGAATTTACACATGGGTCAACAAAGGGATAAGCTATATTAAGTTAGTCATGCAACTTCATTTAAATGATGGGTATGTTAATTAAAAGGATGGGTATGCATGTATACAAAGGGGGGACACGAATTAATAAAGGACGCATAGTTATTAATTAATTTATTAAAAAGTGGGGGACAACATTTTAATTAAATGATTAAATAATTAAAGGGGACAAGAAAAAGTGGGGGACAACATTTTAATTAAATAATAAAAGGGGAAAAGCATAAATACATGGGTTATAAAAAGTAGGAGGTACGGATGTTTAAAAAGGGAGTATAAGGGGGGTAGGACAAACTATTTTTTATTTTAATAAAGTAACACTTTATTTAATAATTTAATAAGGGTGGGAAAGTGAGTGGGTTACAGATTTTGGACAAAAGAGTTAGAGGGAAGAGGGATTACGATTTTAATTAATTAATTAATTAATTAAAATGCTCATAACTTCATATCGCAAACTCCATTTCAGATGATTTTTTTTTTAAATTGGATATTTTTCTGAGAGGAATTCAAATATCCAATTTGTTTCTGCAAATTCTACTTAGAAAATGTCAAAATTGAATCTAATGTGCACGTCCCCCTTTTTGGCTCCTGAGATGCATGCATGGCGCATGCATGTGGATCCTAAGATGCATGCATGGGACATGCAAAAGTGTCTGCATGTAACTCCTAAGATGCATGCATGATATCTTCCGCATGCAATTAAGAAAATAGATTTGAAATGGAGTAGACATCATCTCCAATGAAAGGAACAAAAATTTGTGCAAATATTTCTATAGAAGGCTCTTTAGAATAAGAGGCTTGATCTTCTAATGGCTTATCTTTTGGCTCTGTCTTTTCGATCTCCTGCATGCAATCTTCACAATCTTCTTTATTCTCAAATAGAACCTCCAATCTAGTCCATAGTATGTTTGGAGTTCTTGCGATTCATCATCTACTTGATGGTAAATTTCAAGAGAAATAGACAAGCAGATACATCCTATGGCCATAACTTGTCTATTGAGTGTTAGAAATTAAGGGCCAAACAGTAGGCTAGCAAGAAACAAAAATATTTTTATAAATTTCAAATCATTAGCTACTGTAATTTAGGATCAGCTAAACATTAAAAGTTTTGATGCATATCCTAATAGCATTAATAAGTAACATACATAACACAGATCTGAGTATTACCTTAGCTGTAACAAAGAACAAAGGTACCTGATTTGTTGTTGTTACCTTCCTCTAATGTATGCTCAAAAAATATTTAGAAAATCATAGATCAAACCCTCAAGGTAGATCTACTCATGGGCATGGGAACAAACCGGGAACAAAGCCAAGAAGGACTCTTAGTTTAATAGGAAAAAATCAGAACTCAACAAGCTGGAGAAACCAAAATCAAAACACAGTCCAAGTCATTGTCCAAGCATTAGGGTTGAATACAAATCACTGTCCAACCAAGGGCTGGAAAGGCAAAGCCATATTCAGTCCAACTTCAAACACAAGTGCCTTCTTCAAGCTGATAAAAATACCAACAATCCAAAATTATCAGCCCTGATGTTTAGTCACAAGGAAGCACAACAACAACTCAGGGGTGGCACCATCAAAATATCAAGGGTTGTACCAGCAGACCAACAAGGGCAGCACTAGCATAACAACAAGGGTGGTACCCAAACAGACCAACAACCTCAACGGTAAGCTCAAAGCAATCACAACCAGCAAGGTTAAATCCACGATAGGCAGGGAAAGACACCACTAATCCAAACAGAAAGCACAAACAGACCCACGACAGGCTAGAGCAATCAAGAAAACGTAAGGGAAAACACCACTAGTCCAGCGGAAAGCTCAGAAAATAAAAGGGTTAGCAGGGAAGACCCACAACAGGCTGAAACACGCAAAAGGAGATCCTTGTAAACCTATCCAAAAGGAATCATAGAAAAACCTCAGTCTCAACGTTAGCTTGGAGGAGAAAAAATCATATGTCAACCGTATCAAGTGAGGGAGAGACCACTTCTTTATATACTTGAGGTAGGTAAGGTAGGGCTAACATATTAGTCCACTTGCCATAGCTTTAGGGTTAGGTTAACCCCTTAAAATAATAAATAATATTTTACCAATTAAAAACATCAAGTCGAAAGTCAACAAAAATAAATCAAATCAAATGAGGGTTTCAAGATCAAGGCGACCAACTTTCTTTAGAAGAAAGTAAAGTCCAATTTATAAATTCGAGCCAACACATAAACATAAATTTAGGAGGCATAACTCAAGCAAGCGATTTCAATGATAGACAAAGAGACAAAGTCAAGAGTCAAGTTCTTCTTTAATGGTAGTTTGTCCAAAAGAGTCCCACGATATAGATTATAAGTTTTTTATCATCCCAGCATATGAGGAAGTCCAATGACGTGATCATGCCTTTCTTCTTAATTGCTCCTAGGTGACATGGACCATCACGAGAGAGCAGAAAGCCACACATGATCTCAGCTTGGTACTCAAACTAAGAATCTGCCTAGTCCCAAACCAAGATACCCCAGAACACATCTGAGGGCCCTAGATCATAACTAGGGTCTTAACCACCAAGGTACACAACCAAGGATCAATCCAAATGCTAAGCAAAGATTCCCTGGAACACATCTAGGGGCCCTAGAACACATCTAGAGACTTGTATCATCAAATTGCTTGGTACTTGACCAAGAACCCCTAAAATACACTAAGGACCCAACTAGGGTCTTTTGACATGGCTCTAACTGCTTCGTCCCAGACCAAGAACCCCAGAAGTGTACTAGGGGCCCTAGATCACAACTAGAGTCTTTGTCATCCTCCCGGAGAATGACTTTTGCAGCTACATTAATTTTAACATTGAGAAAATCATTTTTCTCATCGGTGGAATCGGGCTCTACTTCCATTGCCATGGTTATTTGGTATAAGCCTCTACTTCTAAGAAGATGTAGAATCTTTGGCTTCCAGTCCAAATAGTTATGTGGCGTGAGAAGTATTGTCAACGAGTGAAACATAGATTCCATCTTTCCTAATGCTTTGTGTTAATCGCCTATTCAACTAGGGGGTCAACTCCATGTGCCATGAAGATATGCATCATCAGATGCTAATGTGTCGAAGACAGTTTGGTTCTATTGGGCAATTTATGCCTCCAGCACAAACTTTTGTAAATGGAATTTACGCACCCCTATGTGGGTTAATAATGTAATAGGTCTGCATGGATCATAGTTACGTCAGGTACCTTGGGATGTTTTCATTGGGAGAGTTCTTTTCACCGAGGGTTTTTTATCCTCAGGTTGTCAATTGGGCTTTTCAGCCTGGCTGATTTCCCTTGAGTTTTTCCCTCACACTTGCAATAATTCCTCCAAAGTGGTGAACAACGTTCTAATGTTCCCATCCTTAGGTAGTTATTGTTTAGGAATGATGTAAATGACCATGTAAGACATCATAGAAAGTTTCGCGGAATTTCGTCGAGTCTAAATAAGTTTTTTTTAATTAATTTTCCTAAGGTTGGGATTTTAATTATTTAATTAATTAATTGTTTTTGAGCAATTATTGTAAAAACTAGGTCCTTGGGCTTTTGATAGGGGTATTTATGCTCAAAAGAAATGGAAAGGCACCCCCTACACCCTTGGACCAAGTTTCAGCTCAGTCACACAAGTTTTGCTAGGCATTTGTCCACTCGGAGTGTTAGTCAGTTAAAACTGCAATTTTAATTGCTAAGTATGACATTGTTGAAATGTCATTTTTTGTAATTTTTGAGTAAAGGGGGTTATGTAATGATGGCAAAAGGCAAGAAGAGACTTTCCTAACCTACCCAACCCACTTCCTAACCATCACACACCCTCTCACCCATTCACTCACTCATTTACCCATGCCCCGTAGGGGGATTTGCACCCCCCTTTACATAGGTACCTTTGAAAACCCCATTTAATTGATGTGTGAGCCCCTCCCATGAGTAGTGCGCCCCTCCTAACCTAACACCTCACCCTCACATGGCCCCACGCTCCACCTCACCGATCCACACCCTCAATCCATGTCAAAACCCTCAAGTGGTGCGCCCCCCTCCTTGAGATTCTCTCCCTTGCTTGGTTTTTGACACTTGGATCTCATCCAAGAGGGGTGAGTTTGCCTCTCCAAGCTATAAAGAAAGCCTTTCCTCACTCATTTCTTCACCATTCTTTAAGTTAGTGTTACTATACTAGAATTTCATCCCACTCTCTTGCTCTTGCCATCTTGTCATTTCACTCATATGCTCTTAAGAGTCTTAGAGAAACTTGTTGCTGCAACACTCTCACTTGGATTAATAAAACTTTGGAGGATTTTTGGATCACCAAGAGTATTCTGGTTGCATTCTTCACATGAGGTGATATTGTGGTAGTTGAGTTCATTTGGGTTGTGTTGAATAGATCTTGAATGAAGTATTTTATTTGGGTAGATTAGCAAAAAGTAGTATTGCTTATTTACTTGTGTTGGGTAGCTAGTTTCTTAGAAGTATTTCAAGTAGTTAGCTTAACCATACACATTATCTATTCTATATTTCACCATTTGTCTTAAGTTTTGCAGGTTCATTTCAAGGGATTGTTGGGAAAGCCTCAAGAATAAGTCTTCCCTCAACCTCTACATAAACTCCTAGTTTGTTTAGTCCTATATTTCTGTTTCATTTCATCACATATTTCAGTTAGCTAACCATCTTAGATAGGTCAAATAATTTTACATTTCATTTGGAGATTTTATGTGAAAAATTTCTGGGTAAAAAAACAGAAATTTTTCTTGACTTTGTTGTGTTTTGCAGTGTTTCGAGCAAGCATTTGCTTGCTGGTTTTTGCAGGTTCTTACCAAAAACAAGGGGATATGTTGCTCAAATCCACCCATACAACACCCCAAAGGCTTCTTCAATAGTTGGGTAACATTCTTTCTTCTATCTCCCTTCTATTCTAGCATTGTAGCAAGCCCCTAGGAAGTTCCCTTGAGGCTCGCATTCTCTTGTTTATTTTCAGCTTTGTATCCTAGTGTCTTGCAAGTTTTAGCTACCTACACCTTCGGAGAGTGATTGGCTAAGCCAAACCCCCAAAATCGTTGGGCTAGATTTTAAATTTTCTTTGAGCAATTTTTTTATTTTCTTGCCCCACTTGTCCACAAGACAAGGTTGTGTGGCTAGCAAAATAATAATCATTTAAATTTTTTCTTTTCCAACCCTCTTTGGCACAACATTGGTAGGCTTGCCTCCACCTTGTGCCATTATGAGTGGTTTGCTCATTTACATTTCAAGTTTTGTTTAAAGTTAACTTGCCTACACATTGGGAGAGTAACCCCCAAAATCGTATGGCTAGAATGTTAATGATGTGTTGGTGGTTAATATTGTCTAAATGGATTAAAATGCTTTAGAATAGTCATCATATGCTATAACATCCTAGTTTAAGCCCTTAAGGCCTACTCTCAGTTTTTCATGCTTTGGTTTATTTCTTGCAAGTATCTCTATTATTTGGCATGATGTCTCAAATGGAGTAGATAACATATGTCTTGAATTTTTTCCCTTTCTTGGGCACACATATCTCCCATGTTTCCTTTACTCGCAAAATGTTTATGGATATGTAAATGGTGTAGGACATAAATTTTAATTTTAGCAAGTCTTCTATCTACTTAACACATTTCATACATGCAATAGCACACGTGGTTAAGTGGTGATAGTTTCCTTATTTTGCTGTAATTGTTGACAAGTTGTTCTTGTCTTTTACTTGCTCATTTCCTTTCAAGTTCATATTCATNNGATGTTTCGATTTCAGCTTTGGAAGAGGAAAAATCTTTCAGATATAGAAACAATCGGCTCAGATATAGAAGTTGGCATTCCACCAGATCCCATTAAGGAGCTTAAAGAAACTATTATAAACACGCAGTATGCCCATGCTGAACAATGTGAAACCATGTATGCCCATGCTGAACAGTTTATGGCCATGGAACATCAATTTGAAATCATGGAAGCTAATTTCACAGGGACTTATATTGAATAACCGGACCCCCATGAACTTGAGCGTGACAGTGAAAAAGATGAGGAAGTTCATGAGGAAATTCCGGATGAATCCATGGATGAGTCAATCATCTATTTTGAGGAGGTAAAGGAATTTGAATTTGAGAGTGTTGAATATCTGTATAATTCAAGTCCCCACCCTCCTTCCGAGGAACCAATCTTTTTGAGGGATAACTTTGAAAACCTTGAGGAAAACAGGGTAATGGTTTCTTTGGCATGCTCATGCTCAACGTCTCAACCAAAAGATGAATTAATTCAGAATTATGAGGAAATGGAAGGAAAATTCAGTTTATCAATGTCATATCATTATGAGTATTGGTTGGCCTTCCACATTGACAGTCATGAGCAGCAAAGTATTCAAAGTTTACACGGCTTGTCATATTCTAGTGTTTGGTTGAAAGGAAGAAGGAACATGATTCTTGGCTGGTTCTTCATCACAAAAAATTTCAAGTTGATAAAACTTGGGAAGGGGTCTTCTGTGAATCATCCTGGACAAGGATGTTTCAGACACTTGTGGCCTCATTTCATCCATTGCATGGATGGTTGTAACGTATCTTTAACCCTTCTTTGTATTTCAGTTTTGTATTATTTCAATTTATCATGTCATGATGTACTTAGGTTTATTTTTGTATCATAGTTTCATTTTGGAGTTATGATGTTGTACCTTAGTAATTTCATTATGTAGCATTTGTTTATTTCATTATATATATATATATATATATATATATATATA
>CBVK0101893578.1:3371-16585 GCA_900067695.1 Picea abies
GGAGGTAAGCAATAGAGTATTCAACATCAATCACACACATGAAATATACAGAGGCAGATATTTTCTGAGGAAACCCATACAGGGAAAAACCTCTTCTTCTTGATATAATATGTAATCTTTATTTTCTGTACATTATCATTCTTATGAGATCCAACTCATGTAATCTTTATTTTCTGTACATTATCATTCTTATGAGATCCAACTCCTCCTTAGGCTACAACCTCTATTTTACAAGAAACAAATTTATGAGAGCACCAACTCTCTAGTTTCTCTAGCACCCACTAGAAGGAAGCACCAACTCCCTGGTTTCTCTAGCACCCACTAGAAGGAAGCACCAACTCCCTGAGTATTCCAACACCAACTGGATGGAAGAACCAACTTCCAGTTACACAGGAACCAACATGTATAACATATAACAATAGTTCTCCCTTGCACCACCCTACCACCCTGGTTTTCCTTGCTACAACCAGATGGAAGCTACAACTCCCTATGTTCAAGCACCTACTTGAACCTCTGAGGACAACAGTCCTCCCTAGCACCTCCCTACCACCCTAAAATATGAATATTTTATTTTCTTGAATTTATCACAGTGATACAACATTTATCTATGGCTTACCAGTCTCATCACTGTTCTTCTACACTACTATGCTCTGCCTACATCAATGTCTCTATGCTCACATCCCCTGTGCTTTCTGTTCTTCTACATTTTATGCTCTATGCACCATCTCACTTCTATTCTCTATTCCTATGCATGCTCTTCACTGCGTCACTATTCTTCCCTACAGGTTTTTCACTACGTCTCTTCCTCACAACTGCATGGCTAAGCAATAAAATCACCTCACTTCTCTATTCTGCATCTCTTTCTCATGTCGAGTCCTTTGCCTGATCATCATGGCAACTCTTCGTCCTCTCTAGCGGTTCAATCCATGTGTTCATCATCAGTGGGTGTTATGCTGAGATTCTTTAGCTTCTCTGGTAGTCGAAACTCTTCGTCTTCTTTGTCAGTTACAACCAGTCAATTATTGCTTCTTTGGCTCCTAAGCCCCTTCCTTCACATGATCACTGGTGGTGACCATACACTTAGGCTTATTGATCTCTTATCAATTCAACGATCATGATTCAGTCTCTTGAAATGGACGACTGTCATAACTTCGACACTTTGTCCTTCAGGTCTTTGTGACTTCCAACTTTTCATATCTCCTGAATACAATATCGCCGAACAGATCAGATGGTTCACATTTATATCTTTGAACTAGATCAATGGTTATATTCGATCCTTACATCTATCCTTCATTGCTTAATCTGACGGCTAGGAATTAATCAAGCAATGAGATGGATGGCCACCTTTTACTCCATGACTTCATCTATTATGCTTACACTATCCTTCCACTGTGTTTTGATCAATGGTTGATAGTACACTTGACATCAGATCAACAGTCGATATCTCCTTCGGGTCTTCGGACTTCAGAGATTTAGAGTCAACCCTTTCTTTCCTTTGTACGTCAATCTTCTGGAGACGACAGGCCTCTAACATGTGTCCCTCTTGGATTAACGGTCGATATCTCCTCGGGTCTTCAGACTTCAGAGATTTCAAATCTCAACTCATTCTTTCCTCCGGAGTGATCACCTGCGTAGTCAGTCATCAGACGGTGGAGACAGACGGTGGAGACCGTTTGCTGTCAGTTAACGTTTTCACTTACAATATCCTTCCACTATAGTATATCGACGGATGAGACAACTCCCAAATTGATCTTTAGATCAGATGTCTCATGTCCACTTCGGGTCTTTAGTATTTGGGACTTCAAGTCTTTGGGCAATTACTGGTGGTAAAACTCCCGAAGAAAAACTCTCGTAGTGATGTAACTCTTGCATCACTTGAGGACGTGTCATGAGCCAAGAAGCTGCCACGTGTCACTATGATTCATGATTTGCACGTACCTAAAATGATGATTTCAACTTGACACTTGTCATTCTTTGACTGTGCCACATGTCCTTGTTGACATAGACTACTGACGTGGTCTTCCACTATGCCCTTTTGCTGATGTGGTCTACTAACCTGGTCTGTCAATGTGGTCTGCTGCATGACCAAAAATCCTGATCCAATGGTCCTCATTTTTCCTCCAAATCTGACGGTCCTCTTTCATTTCGGATTTTCGGGCTTTGGGTATTTCACATCTCAAAACTTCCAAAGCATAACCTCCTCACAACTTTAAACCCGAACTAAATGCTGTACGTCGATCAGGATCTTAGATCAATGGGTTTATCTATCAACGTTGCGGATCTGCTAGCTTATCCTATCCTTCCACTTGAAAGTGATCCGACGGCTGATGAGAATTCACATAATCAAATTCTCAAACATTTTTCTTGCTTATCCTATCCTTCCACTAAAAAATGATCCAGCGGTTGTGAAGTTTCTTAAAATAGATCCAAAATCAAGAATGATTGCACAACCACAATCTACTAGTGTTTTAACTCATCACCTAAATCCGAAATGGGAAGATGTGCGCTATTGGTGAGTTAACCACAATCGTTGATCTTCGAAGATATAAGATCGAACGATCCTAACTAATTGCAGGATGGGAACACGCGTGATGTTTAATTCTCCTTTCAATCTCTGCAATTCACCCCTGCCGTAGATTTGGCGATTTCACATCTGACTGTCATGATTTAATACAACTTAAAACACATTGTTTGTTGGATCAACCATAGTCGTAGACCTTCTAAGATATGAGATCTGATGATCTAGATGGATTACGGGATTGTAACTGGCAAGTAGTTTAATTCATCTTTCTCTCCTCGCAATGCATCTCTGCCATTGATCTAGCTTGCAGATTCGACGGTCTTGATTTGATCTGAGTTTTATCGCGCCATCTCTTCTGATATTTTGATATTCATTCGTTAACTCTCCCAAGATTTAATATCCATTCGCTTCCTTCTGCTCTGCCTTCTGTTCTTTCTATCAATGACAAGCACACTCTAGCCTGCCAAATCTGCCAATAATCTCCCCCTTTGGCATTGATGTCAACCCTCAAAGGCTGCGCTAGACTGCTTGGACCTCCAACTGTAGCAGCCAGACCATTCCTTTTCTCCCCCTTTGACATCAATGTCAAAGAAAACATGCTCCCCCTAAGATTTTGCAATACTTTTCAGAGGTATCAGATATTCAACCAACACATACTCCCCCTAACAGGATGGAATCGCTTAGGTGAAAGTAGGGATGACACCCAACTTTTGACAAAGATATTCAAAAAGTGTCTTGGCTAGGGGTTTAGTAAAGATGTCTACAATTTGTTCTGTGGAAGGAATATAATTCAATTGAACAACTCTGTTTGTAACCCGCTCTTTGAGAAAATGATACTTTATTGGGATATGTTTCATCTTTGAATGGATAAAAGGATTCTTTGAGACACAAATGGCACTGGTGTTATCATAGAAGTGGAATTGGATCAATATAAGTTACCTTTAAATCTACAAGAGTTTGTAACATCCATAAAATCCGAGTGCAACAAGTAGCAACAACAATGTACTCTGCCTCTGTAGTTGACAATGAGATAGATCCCTACTTTTTATTGAGCCATGCTACTAGCGAATCAACTAAGAAGAATGCACCTCCACTGGTGCTCTTTCTCTCATCCAAACAGTTTTCCCAATCAACATATGAACATGTAGTTAATTGTAAGTTCTGATTTCTAGGATACCAAAGACCATAAGTCATTGTACCCTTCAAATATTTGAATATCCTCTTGAAAGCTACTAAATGACTTTGTTTAGGGCCATCCTGATAACGACCTACCATTCCAACAACCTGCATTATATCAGGATGGGATGCTGTGATGTACATAAGACTGCCTATCATTGATAGATATGTTCTTTGATCAACATCAGGTGAAATATCATCTTTACTGAGCTTGCAACCAACCACCATAGGTGTATTGACAGGAGGGGAATCTTTCATCTGAAACCTCTTTAACATCTCTTTCAAATACTATTCTTGAGAGATAAATATCCCTGCAGAAGTCTGATTGATTCGTAAACCAAGAAAATATGACATTTATCCTATCATGGACATCTCAAACTTAGTTTGCATTGAATTAGAAAATCACTGAACTGAAAGGTCATTAGTGCATGAAAATATAATGTCATATACATAAAACGCAACAACTAATAAATCAATACCTTCAGATTTTGTATATAGATTATTGTCAAAAATACCTTTCTTGAACCCTTTGTCCTGTATAAATTTGTCTAGTCTGTGATACCAGGCTCATGGTGCCTGTTTCAGTCCATATAATGCCTTTTTAAACTTACAGACATAGTTAGGATTATCTATCAATGAGAATCCTTCAGTTTTCTCCATGTATACTTCTTCTTCTAGGTCTCCATTAAGAAAAGATGACTTAACATCCATCTGATATACTTTAAAGTTATTATGACATGCATAGGCCATAACCATTCTGATGGCTTCCAATCTTGCAACTGATGCAAAAGTTTCATCAAAATCTTGTCCTTCAACTTGTGCATACCCCTTACAGACTAATCTGGATTTATTCTTAACAATTTGTCCTTGTTCATTTATTTTATTCTTAAACACCCATTTGGAGCCAATTACATTCTTATCTGTAGGTCTAGGAACAAGCTCCCAAGTATTGTTCTTCTCAATCTGATCTAGTTCCTCATTCATTGATTTTAACCAATTTTCATCTTCATTGACTTCATTGAAGTTCTTGGGTTCCACCATGGATATGAAGGCCATATGTGATTGCTCAGTGTTTTTGATTATCCTTCTCCTGGTTTTTACACCTTTGTCTTTCTCACCAATTATCTGACTTGTAGGATGATTCTTTTGAGTAATCTGGAGGAAGGATTTGATGTTGTCTGTTGATTGAGTCCGCCTGAGTATTTGCATCTTCACTTGACTCATAGTCTTCTTGTTATGATTCTTGGACCTGTTCAACTTCAACTTCAACTATATCCTCTGTTGTTGATTCAATATTGCTCTCCTCTCTTACTGTGACTCCTTCATCAACTTTTATGTCAATACAATCAACCAATTTATGCAACCTCTTATTATAGCATCTATATCCTTTACTGTTTGTAGCATACCCTAATAATATGCCTTCATCAACCCTGTCATCATACTTGCCAAGGTTTTCATTATTATTCTTTATGTAGCACTTACTCCCAAAGACTTTGAAGTGTTTGATTGTAGCAGGTCTTCCATGCCACAATTCATAAGGTATCTTGTCACCATGTGGTATGAGATGATATTTGTTAAGAATATGGATTTCTGTGTGTATTTCTTATACCTAGTAGGTTTGACCAATGTTCTTCTCATTCATCATTGACCTGGCCATTTGATGAACTGTTATATTTTGCCTCTCAACCACTCCATTTTGCTGTGGAGTTCCTGGGATTGTGTATTCTCTTTTGATCCCATGTTTATAACATAATTCCTTGAAATCACTTGACATAAATTCTCCTCCTCTGTCTGATCTTACAACCTTTAATCTATTTCCTGTTTGATTCTCAGTGAAAGCCTTAAATATTTTAAATTTCTCAAATGCTTTATCTTTTTCTTTGAGAAAAGAAACCCAAGTGAGTTTGGAGTAATCATCAATGATCAACATGAAGTAGCTTTCCTTCCCTATTCCTTCTTGTCTTGATGGTCCACATAGATCCATATGAACTAATTTAAGTGGTTTCTCTGTTGAAGTAGAGTTCTTAGATTTAAACTGTCTCCTAGTTAGATTTCCTACTTGGCAGGGTTTACACACAGAATCTTGTGGCTTTGATATTCTTGGAAGATATTTTACTGCCTCAAGACTTTTGAGCTTGATTAAGTGGTCAAAGTTTAGATGTCCAAGTCTCCTATGCCATAACTAGCTCTCATCATGTTTTCTTAGATGACACTCTTCTCTATCTTCTTTCAACACATATACATTATTATCTGTCCTTATGCCTTTAGCCACCACTTGTCCTGAATTTACAGATTTTATCTTACAATATTTGGAAGTGAACACCACTTCACATCCTCTATCACACATTTGACTTACACTGAGCAAATTATGTTTCATCCCATCTACAAGCATAACATCCTGGGCTTTTCCTTTACCATTACTCAAACTCACCATCCCTTTACCCTTGATTTTACCTGGTTCATCATTTCCAAAGGTTACATTTCCTGTTTTGCTTTTACTTATAGACATAAACTTATCCTTGTCTCCAGTTATGTGCTTGGAACATCCACTGTCTATATAAATTGGGTCTTTTTGTTTTTGATATGAAAGTACTAGACCACATTTTTCATTATCTTTCTTTTTTCATGTGCTGGCATTTCTAGCTAAAGGATTTATCCTTGGATTTTCCTTGTACTTCTTCAGATGGCAGTTTGCATCTTTGTGGCCAAAGTTATGACAGTTATAACATTCGAGCTCATTGTTAAATAGGTCAAAGTGATTGGTGCTATGTTGTCTATTCATTGGATGCTTAGTTCTATGTTGTAAGGATTGTTTATTTCTTGACCTCCTCAGATGCATGTCTCTAAACTTAATTTGACAATTTGCAATCTTATGACAAAAATTAGAACAGTAAAAATAATAGCCATAGAAGAAATTTTGGTACCTGAAGGATGGCCTTCTTCTTGAAATTTGTTGCTCCATCTTATGATCTCTTTGTTTTTGATCAGGGATCATCTTGTCTTTATTAGCTTTTGGTGATAGAGTACTCTCATGGTCTGATTGTCTGCTAACTTGGAACTTGATCATATTTACTGGCTCTTTGTTTTCTGGCTGTTTGCTGCTTGAACCATTTACATAACCTAAACCAGTCTTCAACAGAGGAGATCTCTGTTTTCTCAGAATGTCGTTAAGTTCTGCTGTGGCTTTAATTCTTGGAAAATTTTGGAGATACAATGTTTTAAACTTCTCCATCTCTTTTTTGGTTTTTACTACCTCTTCTTCCAAGGCTTCACATCTTGCCTTATTTTATGATAGCTACTGTTTCAGAATGTCCTCTATTTTCTTTGCCTCTTCTAATTCCACTTTTAGCAGGGAAAATTCTTCATCAGGTCCTTTATTGTCTTTCTTGAACTGTATCAACAATTGTTTTTGATTTTTCTTCTTAGATCCGAGTCTAGCAATTTATTCTAGAGCACCGATCAATTCTCCTTCCAAGTCAACCACAACTTATTCATCATCAACATCACTTCCTGTGCCGTTATTATCATAATCCTCTTTGGACATAAACATAAAGTCATTAATCTTATCTTCACAGGAAGAGTCACTATCCGTGTCTTCTAAAGAGTCATCATTGTTTACACATAGACTTTTCTTTTTACCAAATCTCTTNTTCTTTTCACCTTCAGAATTATGATCCTGTTTCTTGTGTGGACACTTAGATGCAAAGTGACCTATCTTTCCACAGTCAAAACATTTGAATTTGCCTTAGTACTTGCCTGGTCCTTTCTTTAGTCTTCTCACAAACTTTGCTTCAATTTCATCAGGCTCAGAATCCTCATTCTTATCTGCTATAAATGATGATTCTCTATAGGTGGGTTTATCTTTACCTATCCTCATTTCATAAGAAGTTAGCGTTCCTAGGAGTTGGTTAATAGACATAGATTTTAGATCATTAATTTCTTCTATAGAAGAGACCTTTGGGTTGAACCTATTTGGAAGAGATCTCAAAATTTTATGAACTAAAGAGACATCCTCAATTTTTTCACCAAGTCCTATCATTGCATTTACTTGTTCTTCAACTCTCAGAAAGTA
This sequence comes from Picea abies, assembly GCA_900067695.1. Classification (NCBI taxonomy): domain Eukaryota; kingdom Viridiplantae; phylum Streptophyta; class Pinopsida; order Pinales; family Pinaceae; genus Picea; species Picea abies. The sequence goes on from CBVK0101893578.1 coordinate 11,141, forward strand.
CTTCCCAACAGTTTCATCCTCTTTCATATTTAGTTGTTCAAACTATAATCTGTAGGTTTGAAGCTTGGCATCCTTTACCATCTCATTACCTTCATAACTACTGATGAGTTTGTCCCACATTTCTTTGGCAGATTCTAAGTGCATAGCTTTTACAAATTCTTTTTCTTCAAGCCCACTCAGAATAACATTCATAGCCGTACTGTTGAAGCTAAATTCTAGCTTGTCATCCTTAGAATCTAGTACAACTGGTTTTACATAACCATTCTCTACCACATCCCAGACATCTTCACCTAAAGCCATTATGTAGGTTCTCATCCTAACTTTCCAGAAGGTAAAGTTTGTTCCATTGAACAGGGGGGCCTTTTTGGTTGAAGTTCCTTCATGACTAGTCATGTTTAAGCTCTAGGATCTACCCTTAGATAAAAGGAACTGACTCTGATACAAATTGTTGGACAACTGAGAGGGGGGGGGGGGGTGAATCAGTTGTTACTGTGCTTAAACAATCATGCCTATTTTAAACTCTTTACATAGCACTTAATGACAATCAAAATAATGCAGGGAGGTAAGCAATAGAGTATTCAACATCAATCACACACATGAAATATACATAGACAAATATTTTCTAAGGAAACCCATAAAGTGAAAACCTCTTCTTCTTGATATGATATGTAATCTTTATTTTCTGTACATTATCATTCTTATGAGATCCAACTCCTCCTGAGGCTACAATCTCTGTTTTACAAGCAACAACTTGTTGAGAGCACCAACTCTCTGGTTTCTTTAGCACCCACTAGAAGGAAGCACCAACTCCCTGGTTTCTCTAGCACCCACTAGAAGGAAGCACCAAATCCTTGAGTATTCTAGCACCAACTGGATGGAAGCACCAACTTCCAGTTACACAGACACCAAACTGTATAACAAAGAACAATAGTTCTCCCTTGCACCACCCTACCACCCCGGTTTTCTTGGCTACAACTAGATGGAAGCTACAACTCCCTATGTTCAAGCACCTACTTGAACCTCTAAGGATAACAATCCTTCCTAGAACCTCCCTACCACACTGAAATATGAATATTTTATTTTCTTGAATTTATCACAGTGATACAACATTTATCTATGGCTTACCAGTCTCATCACTATTTTGCTACACTGCTCTGCTCTGCTTTGCCCGCATCAGTGTCTCTTTGCTCGCATCCCCTACGCTTTCTATTCTTCTACATTTTAGGCTCTATGCCCCATCTCACTTCTATGCTCTATGCCTTTGCATGCTCTTCACTGCGTCATTGTTCTTCCCTACAGGTTGTTCACTGTGTCTATTCCTCACAACTGCATGGCTAAGCAGCAGAATCACCTCACTTCTCTGTTCTGCATCTCTTTCTCATGTCGATTCCTCTGCCTGATCATCATGGAAACTCTTCGTCCTCTTTGGCGGTTCACTCCATGTGTTCATCATCAGTGGGCATTATGCTGAGATTCCTTAGCTTCTCTGGTAGTCGAAACTCTTCATCTTCTCTGTTAGTTACAACCAGTCAATTATGGATTCTTCGGTTCCTAAGCCCCTTCCTACATGTGATCACTGGTGGTGACCATATGCTTAGGCTTATTGAGAACTTATCAGTTCAACGGTCACGATTTAGTCACCTAAAATGGATGACTGTCGTAACTTTGACACTTTGCCCTTTGGGTCTTTGTGACTTACAACTTTTCAAATATCCCGAATACAATATCGTCGAATAGATTAGACGGTTCACATTTATATCTCTGAACCATATCAATGGTTATATTCGATCCTTACATCTATCCTTCATTTCTTAATCCGACGACCAGGACTTAATCAATCAATGAGATGGATGACCACCTTTTACTCAATGAATTCATCTATTATGCTTACGCTATCCTTCCACTATGTTTTGATCAACGGTTGATAGTGCACCCAACATCAGATCGATGGTCGAGATCTCCTTCGGGTCTTTGGACTTTAGAGATTTAGAGTCTCAACCCTTTCTTTACTCTATACATTAATCTTTCGGAGATGACAGGCCTATGATGCATGTCCCTCTCGGATTAACGGTCGAGATCTCCTCAAGTCTCCGTACTTCGGAGATTTCAAATCTCAACCCGTTCTTTCCTCCGTAGTGATCACCTGTCGAGTCAGTCATCAGACGATGGAGACCACTTTCTGTCAGTTAACGTTTTCAATTACACTATCCTTCCACTATAGTAGATCGATGGATGAGACTTCTCCCAAAGTGATATTCATATCAGACTTCTCGTGTCCACTTCGGGTCTTCAACATTCGGGACTTCGGGTCTTTGGGTGAGTACCGGTGGTAAAAATCTCGAAGCAAAAATCCCAGAGTGATGTAACTCTTTCATAACTCGATGATGTGTCACGAGCTGAGAAACTGCCACGTGTCACTCAGATTCGTGACTTTCACGTACTTGAAATGTTGATTTCAACTTGACACTTGTCGTTCTCTGACTTTGCCACATGTCCTTGCTGACATAGACTACTGACGTGGTCTGCCACTATGCCCTTTTGCTGACATGGTCTATCGATGTGGTCTGCTGCATGAACAACAACCCTGATCCAACGGTCCTCATTTTTCCTCCAAATTCGACGGTCCTCATTCATTTTAGATTTCTAGGCTTTGGGTATTTCACATCTCAAACCTTCTGGAGCATAACCTCCTCACAAATTTAAACCTAAACTAAATTCTGTTTATCGATCAAGATCTTAGATCGATGGCTTGATTTTTCAACGTTGTGGCTCTGTTAGCTTATCCTATCCTTCCACTTGAAAGTGATTTGATGGCTTATGAGAATTCACATAATCGAATTATCAAACATTTTTCTCGCTTATCCTGTCCTTCCACTCAAAAATGATCCAATGGTTGTGAAGTTTCTTAAAAAAGATACATGATCAAGAATGATTGCGCAACCACAATCTGCGAGTGTTTTAATTCATCACACATCTCCGCAATGGGAAGATATGCGCTATTGGTGAGTTAACCATAATTGTTGATCTTCGAAGCTATAATATTAGATGGTCCTGACTAATTGAGGGATGGGAACAAGCGTGATGTTTAATTCTCCTTTCAATCTTCGCAATTCATCCTTGCCATAGATTTGGCGATTGCACATTTGACGGTCATGATTTAATATGACTTAAACACATTGTTTGTTGGATCAACCGCAGTCGTATATCTTCAAAGCTATGAGATCTGACAATCTAGATGGATTTCAGGATTGTAACTGGTGAGTAGTTTAATTCATCTTTCTCTCCCCTCAATGCATCCCTGCCATTGATCTGACTTGCAGATCTGTCGATCTTGATTTGATCTGAGTTTTATCGCACCATCTCTTCTGAGATTTTTATCTTCATTCATTAACTCTCCTGAGATTTAATATCCATTCACTTCCTTCTGCTCCACCTTCTATTCTTTCCATCAATGAAAAGCACACTCTTTCTTGCCAAATACGCCAACACACCATTTTAAAAAAATTAGCCAAAGATGAGATGGATGATCTGCTCTCTTGCGAGAGCAAGTAATGAGATCATCAAGATAAGCCTCAACTATATGTTTGAGATCATGAAAAATGAAAGACATAACTCACTAGAACGTAACCCCAACATTTTTAAGGCCGAAAGGAATTTTATTATACATGGAAGTACCTAAAAGACATATGAATGCCATTTTATGTTGATCCTCGGGCCGTATATGGATATGATTATAGCCCAAAAACCCATCCATGAAAGCTAAGATTTCACTTCTCGCACACTCATCAATAATCTAATCAATGAATGGTGTGGGGAAGTTGTCTTTGGGACACCTGTTATTCAGATCATGGAATTCCATACAAATGTGAATGGTTCCTTACTTTTTATCCACTGGAACAAAATTTGACACCCATTCAGTAAGGGGAATTAGATAAATGAAACCATCCTTGAGTAGTTTCTCTACCTTTTCCTTAATTTCTTTCTCCTTTCTTAGATTAATTGATCATAAATATTTTTGAACAAGTTTCATGTTTTTGTACATTTTTATCTCATGTTTGAAAATGTAGGGGTCTATACTGATCATTTCCTCGTATGACTAGGAAAACAAATCACAAAATTACTTAAACATAGCGGTATACGTGCATATCTCTTCCTAGGAATAGTATGCACCGATAAACACATTCTCCATGATGCCATGGGTTCTAGAGATGTCAATCAAAATATTCTCTAATATATTTTCCATGTTTCCCTCAACATACACACAATGCTTAGCTAAGGGGTTCATGGGGTGATCAATATCTCCACTCAAAGTCGAACATAATTATCCTTTCTCCACTCGATTAAGTTCTGGGAGGAAATAATATTGATGATGTAAATCCTCCCAAGGTTGTTCTGGCCATGTTATTGCCTCAAGAATAATGTCATCATAAGGTAAAATAGTATCAATACAATCAAGTGAGTTAGAAGAATTCAGAGCCTATAAAGGTTCTGCAAGCTAAATCAAAATCTCTACAATAGCTTGTTGAATCACCTAATAAGCTATATAAACTACAGATAATGACATATCCATTCTGACATGCACAAGACCTTCTACTGAATCACATAGAGAGGGAAAAACCTAGGGATCCTCGAAACACATTATTTGAAATGAAATCACTTGAGTCATGGGAATCGAAGAGCTTGAATGTTGGTAGAAAACAAAAAAAATATTAATATATGAAATTGGTGTTGAGAAGTTAAAATTTCCCATTAGAGAAGGATACATGCCAACACCAATACTCTCACTTTCCATCTAATAGTTTTCAATTAACGAGACTGTGGATCCCATAGTTTCCACGAGGTAGAGAGAACAAGTGACATTTGGTTGATCGTAACGATTTTCCCTTCATGAGGGAAGCATAAAACTCAGAAGATCAATGAAACAAAAACCATCATCGCATATTTCCAAATCCTCCCTAACAAAAGGTTGTAGTTGAGTAGAGCATCAACCACTTCCACTTCTATGAATTCGATTCCACCCTCTAGCTAGATAGGGAAAGAGGAGATAAGTTTGCATGGCATAAAAGAGTGTCCATTGAAAAAAGTAAGAAGAGTAGGAGATGGGGTGAGCTCGAGAGAGCCAATGGATTTCCAATAAGATAATGACATCACACATGTCGAAGCACCTTCATCAACAATAGTCCTTTTAATAATGTTCTTTGAATACATGAAATTAATTTGAAATATGACATGGTACATGTTGACTCATGATTCATCACCTATCGCAAGAGCTCATAAAGAGTTGTGAAGCCTATACACTATTTAAATATTTTTATATAACTATAATAGGTGGGGTCCCCTGGGAGTAAACTGTTGATTAAGGTTGGTTGTCATTGATGTCAACCCTTAAAGAAAGCCCCATATCACAAAGGTTTGGGTAATGGAACCAATATTGTTTGATGTAAA
>CBVK0101893580.1:0-15779 GCA_900067695.1 Picea abies
CCTTGAAAAAGGGGCGTTAACTTCCACCAAGAATTAAATACCGTATTTGGACTCCACTAGCCCGGAGAACCAAAAGCGGCTCGCTAGCCCTGAAATAAATGACTTGCAGGCTGGTAGGTGGATGGCTTGATGAGGGATGGGGAGGTGAACTGCCTATCCGTAGAGCCATCATGACTGACCAGCGCAAGGGTAATCGTGCCACACGCAACCTCGCGAGAGGATAAGGCATATGGAATAAGCGATTGAAGAGGGGCAAACGTGAGGGGAACTCGGGCAGTTCTATGCAGAGTGAGTGACAACAGAGAGGAGGGGATTGCAACCTTCGCTCCTGGGCACTGGCAGACAGAGAGACGCAGGTCTCAGGACATCGTGGTCTCAGCTCAGGGGTGGCTAGTGGTAAATCCATTAGGAGTCACTACGCCTACGATTGGGTGGAAACGAGCACACCTCCCAGCAGTCGCTTCCATTGCTGAAGTTATTTCTGATAAGTGTTTTGCTTATACTGCATTTTGAAATTTATATGCTGTCACATATGTTCATGGATTTATGGAATTGTGAATGTTTCCTGTGAAGGAATTGTCTGTACAACAATTGTTAATATGGAGTAGACGTTAAATCATAGAACTTGTGAAATTATAAATGATTTCAGCATGAGAATGACCGTGTAGTGCTTGATATGAATGAGTTGATGTATGCTTGACACCGAGGAAACCGTGCTTGACTTACGTCGATAAATGAATCTAATCATGCCCAGCTGTTCTCGGGAAGCTGTCTCCCTTTATCTGCTTCCGGGATGCCCCGGTAGGGATCTCTTCACAGAGATTTCCCCCTTGGAAAGGTTCACTAAGAACCCAAAACAAGGACTCGAAGGCACAAGCCTTATTAAACCTGCACGAGGAGGAACGATTCTGTTAAGGTTCCAAGATAGTAGAGTTGTGAGGAGCGACAAGTCGATGGATGAGATCTCGTCGGAGGAACTATAGTCATTCACGACCATTAGATTGACGAAAGTAATGAAGGCGTTACATACCTTGACCCTTTGTCCGCAGTGAGAAATTGGGATCGTAAACTCCAAGACCCAAAAGAATGAATCTGGACCGTTAGATCTCGGTCCAATTACCCATCAGCCGCTGGATCTGGAGAAGCTGCGTAGGGGTAGGCATGCGAGGAGATGATTTGAACCGTGGGATCTTAGATCATAGTCCCGACTACCGATAGACCTCGATAAGATGCGCCGGAGTTAAACTCTAGTGTGCAGAGGAAGAGTCCTAGCCGTTGATCTCGGCAGGACACGTGTCAACGTTTGGGAGGCGTCGGGATTTTTACCATCGGAGATTTGGGGAGTATAGAATCGTTGCATATAGAAATCGCGATACGTGATTTCCCGATCAGATCTGGACCGTCCATTGTTCAAGGACGTGTGTCAGAGGATCCCGTAGAGTCATGGATGGGAAATCGGGGTTTTCGAAGATAAGGAAACTGCGTCGCTGGGAATCGCGATTGGCGATATCCCGACGGTGACGTAAGCAAGGTGGGACCACTAGAGTTAGAGTGAATGACAGGTGTCCATCATCTGAGAAGAGTCGGGAAACCCGTAGGAAAATCCCGGTGCAATCATAGTCGTCCATCCGTGAGACAGGTGGCTACCATCGGGAACCATCGGCGATTGGCCCATCGGAAAATCAGAGTTCTCGGGGCCATGAGAACCAGGACATCATAAGTCCCGAAACCCCGAGAATCAATCCGGGCCGTCCGTCTGCGAGGACAGGTGGCAAAGGATTGGGCGCCGTCGACGTTTTGTTCATCGGAGTTTTCGGTGGTAAGGAAATTGTGCAACAGGAGATCGCGATCCGCGATTTCTCGATAGGATATGAGCCATCCAAATAGTAGGGACACATGGCAGAGGATCCCGGAGAGTCGGAGTTCAGCATATCGGGGATTTCGAATACATGGAAATCTTGCCACCCGGAATCGCGATCCACGATTTACCGATAAAATCCGAGTCGTCCGTTCACACGGGACAGGTGTCAGAGATCGGAGGAAAGTCGCAGATCGAGAAATCGACATTTCCAAAGACATGGAACGCTCGCAATAGGAAATCACGATCCGCGATTTCCCGACGGGATCAACACCGCCCATCAGCGAGGACGCGTGGCGAGAGATCCCAGAGAGTCGGAGTTCGGCATATCGGAGTTCGGCGTATCGGGGATTTCAAGGACATGAAATCTTTACATTACAAAACCGCGATATGCGAATTCCCGACACCATCATAAGCCGTTGATCCAAGGGACGTGTGTCGAGCATCTAGAGAGAGTTGGGAATCGGGATACTGCGGGTCCCGTGGACGTGGGTCTTGTGACATGGGAAACCCCGTAGCCCCGACGGGAATAAGGTAGTGGTCACGGAGTTGGTCGTGTGGACCAGGGGCTAAGCCAGTGGGGCTAGCGTGACCAGAAAGGCGCGTCGCGAATCGAGAAATTGCGAGTCCCGGGGACATGTGTTTTGTGTCATCACAAAGGCCGAAATCCCGATGGGAGGTTATACGGCGGTGGTCTTATGATAAGTGGTCACATGGACTATTGTATAGCATAAAGGGTTAATGCGTAAGGAGTGCATCGAGATTCGGAGGATCGTGAATCAGAGATCGCGATCGATGATTGTAGTTGCCAAGACATCATGGGTGTCAAAACCCCAATAAAAGGAACCCCGAATCTCGATATTGAACCAGGGATTGGCATTTCGCTAAGGCAGGTTTGTGGGAACTTCTCAATTGTGGGAGATTAACCCAAAAATTTTAAATTATGATAGTGGGTGTGTTACATAAATCAACTATCCATATACCAATAATCACATTCATATTCATAACCATACCAAGCATATCTTTATTGAGTGTATTCATCACTGATGGCTTGCATAATATACCACTCTTGTTGCGCCATGTAAAATATTTTCTTGATGTCTGCCTAGAAGTCTGCCAAATGTCGATGAAGTTCCCTGAGGAGTTGAAAGTCAGTAGCCATTGGAAACACCACATATAATATACCTAAATAAAAATATTAAAGTTCGTTATCCAATGGCGCTAATCTGGTAGCAATCTGAGCAACCTGTCAAAAGTTATGAGCTATGTAATCACGTCGCGGTCATGAAAAATCCAAAATATGACTGACTTTAAATCAACGATATCTTCTCTTACAAAGCTCTGATTCGGACGATTTGTTTTTTGAAATTGGGTGAAATTGTGAGAGGAACTCATATTTGTAATTTCTTTGGTCAAATTCAGCCACAACTTCTACATAAATAAAAAAAATCACGCAGTCATCTGTGGAAAACCTTGAAAATTAACATATTTTAAAATGATGATAACTTCACTTCCTAGACTCCGATTCAGACAATTTTTTTTTTAATTGTTTTTTTTTTCCTATAGGAACTCATATAAACAACTTGTTTCTACAAATTTTCCACCAAAAACTACAAGAATTGTCCGTAGTGTCACATCCTTCTTTTTCTTCTTAAAAAATTCTACAAAAAACAAAACAAAACAAATGCTCCTTTTGTGGCTGAAGAAAGTTCTCTTATACCAATTGTCAAGTGACAAATATTTGAATACACACACCACAATAGATCTAGAGAGAAGTATAGAAAAATCCCACTTTATTATATCAAACCCTTATGGTAGGGAAACACCATACAATGGATCCTATTATGGAAGCGATCCTCTCTTGTTCACTTGCTTCTTCAAGGGGGTAACCTCCTAATGAGATACACGTTACAAACACAAAAATTCTCTTCTTGTTCCCAATACATTGCTTGAACCCCTTTATATAGTGCTACCAACCACCTAAGAACATTCTAGAGGAGAAACCTTCTAGAAGTAGAGCTTTCTAGTAAGTCTTCTTACATTTATTATGTTCACACTAATATATCTAAATACCATAGTGAGTCTTATTTAATAATATAGTGGACCTAGTTCAAACATTGAATGGCCTACACTATTATCACTATGGACCCTTCCCCCAGCCCCCCCACCCCCAATTACCTCTTTAGCTACATTACAGATGGTTTTGCAACCCTAATCAAATGTATAAGATATTCTTATTTAAATTTGCTACCAAGGCCTCTACAATTCTAGGAGACCATAATCATTATTTAACATGAGGAGTCCAAAGGTACTTGATGTCCCAAGATTTTTAAATATTGAGTTTTGGCCCCTACTCCTACGAAGCTTTCTACTGTAGTTTGGATGCCTAATGATTTCTCTGTATTTGTTGCTTCCGCTCTTTTGTCTTTAGTTGAATTCCTTCCTAATTTTTTTGGTGGTCTTTCCTCTTCTGTGTCTTCTTCTTCAATCTAATGTTGAGCTTTATTACTAGTCAAGAAACCATTTTCTTGAAGACTGTATTTCTCTATGGTATGATCGATTTCCACCCACTTGTCTAAGACTTGATCTTCCTCTTGATTTTGGAAAGTTTACATAGGGTTTTCAAAGAAGATAGAAGTGTGGAATGCTCGAGGGGTGAGAACCATAGTTTCCACTCAATTCATTGAAGGTACATGTGTTGGTTGTGGAGCTTGATTATCTTCATGATTTAGAGGTCTTTTACTTTTAGCTGTGTTTATACCCCATGAAGTATTTACACCCCAAAAGTATGTACACTCTTCCACGCGAGGGTGCAGAGGGGGGGTACCCCCTCTACGGGGTCTGGGGGGGATATCCCCCCCGGCTAGGGGGTTTGGGGGCAAGTGAGCCCCCAGTGGGTGTTTGGGGGCAGCATCCCCCGAAGCAAAAATTGCCTTGTAAAAGTATATTGTAATTTCATTGTAAATATGGACCATTCATTATAAGGTCACAGATCTAACGATAGAGATTATGTTAGGGTTTTTTGCCCTAAAAGGCAACCCTCTTTTATGATGGAAATGTATTGCGGCTATGTATGTTGGCGAGTATTGTATTCTGAGAGAGGATACTGTGAGAGAAAGAAGAGGAAGTTACAACGGGTTTTGTTGTAGGTTGTATCCCTTCATTTTGCTGGATAATAATAAAGAAAGGACCTGACAATTTCTCTAGTGGACATAGCCCACACTGGGTGAACCACGTAAATCTGTTTCTCTCTTATATTGTGTATCTTCTGTGTTTTATTTCCGCATTTGTTTTATTTTATTGCTCCGTGGTCTTGTTTTTCTAACAACATGCACTTCCAGCGGGATCACTTCTTATTGTTGTGATAGAAATTCAAATCTATTTGAGTAGGAAAGATGACTTACAATTTGGCTATTGGATCTTACCATGGCTACACTCTAACGAATCTTTGGTGTTTATGCATGAAACTTGGCAGGGAATGTTTGAGTTGAGATTGTTGTGGCAGGCTACTTGGAGGTGAAAGGATTTGCTTGATTAGGTATTGTTCCCTGATTTGATTTCATTTTTTTTGACAAATTTTCATTGCTCATCTCTGCCAAAAGTTGTTGAACCTTGAGTCTATTTCTTCTTACAATCTTTGGAAAAATGACCATATTCGTGACAAGTCTTTCATTTGAATGAAAATTGTTCGTAGTCAAGTTGTTGAATGTGTTTCCAGTTATTTAAAGTGAGGATAATTGCCTATGGGTGTCCTTTTTCCAAATCCACCTTCCCATATTTATGGGCACATGAAAACATTCCTTCCTTTGGCTCTCATTTTGTTAGTATATTTAGATAATTAGGAGTTAGTTAATACCAACTTGGTCTAATGTGTCGTTAGGTTAAAGTACATTTCTTTAGTATGCATTTGTAGTTAGGTAATCCAATGGTCATGATATGTTCCCGACACAGAGTGATCTGACGGTTTATATTCTCCTAGATATTAATGGCTACATTGATCCATGGCTTAACACCCAGTTGGTCCATGATCTCTATTTATAGAGAATAGAGGGTCATTTTTCGATGATCTATTATGAGAAAATCTCTTGTAAATCTCTTTGTAATATTTTTCTTTTGCATTAATAAATTGTTCCAAGTGGCCACATTGCCTGGGGCTGTGGATGTTTCTCCACATGGGTTTTACCACATGAAAACATCAGTATGTTGATATTTGATCTGGTTGTGTGAGTGGTTACTAAAGGTGTCCATTCTCTATTGGAATACCTGTGTTTTCGAACATGGTATCATAACACATTTCAAGGCCCACTCCCATTGTAGATCGAGATCGTGAATATTTCTACATCTCTGGTTTCGACCATTTCCATACATTTTGGGGTTGAGAGGACTATTCCATTGCATCCAGATTTCTCATTTCAGTTAGAAACTCCTTTTGTTTCACTCGAAAAGGTTTTCATTTTCCCAGGATAACGACCATTTCAGAGAGATAATATTCCGATTTTATTTCAGTTTTCTATTTTTTTATTTCCGGGTTGCTACTCTTTTCGATTTGTGTATGTTCTTTTTTCTGCTCTCTGTGCGATATCAACAAATCAAAAACAGAGCATAAATGGTTTTCTTATCATCGTATGCTCTTTTTCGTGTGCCCTGTACGATCTCAGTAAATCAAAAACAAAGGGAAAAGTTGCATTTTTCAAGTAAGCTAGTCGAGATCTAACCCTTGTAATCCTCAAGAAGTGAAAATGTTTTCTTGTGTGAAGGTAGTTTTTTGTGAGCACACTCTCCAAGGTCGTCAACAACAACAACAACAACAACAACAACAACACCCCCAATCCTCCTTCTAAACAATACAATGTGTTTTGCAACAACAACACCCCCAATCCTCCTTCTAAACAATACAATGTGTTTTGCAATAGATCACTTGGTTAAAAGTTGATTTATTATGAGGTCTTGAGTCCAAGTCTTTTTTTTCTTACCTTTTTTTTTTAAAGTTCATGCATCCATTATAAAGTGTATTTCACTTAAATTATAAAAGTGAATCACTATAAGTAGCTTTAATATATATATTTTTTAATTTATTAATTTTGCATGCAACTTTCATTTATAAAGTACATTGTAAAAATGATCCCGGTTTAATTTATAAAAGTGGGCCACTTCATAAGAAACTTATTTGTAAAAGTGAAGTTATTAGAATGAGGGGTATCACCACATGGACCAACTTCTACTTTCCACATGGCTCTTTGGTTACCGTTTATGCTTTTTTCAAAAGGGCATAACTTTCACATCCAAAGTCCGTTTTCAATGTCATTTTTTTTAGACAATCTATTTTTTGGAGAGCTTTCCATATAGGCCACCAATTTCAATGTTTAAGCCCATATTATATGCATATTTAATATGGATTCTCCTAATGATATTTTTCTTACCAACACCAATTACTTCTCATGTTAATCCCATATGGAGGATTTGCTAAGAAGTAAAGGATTGTACCATTACCTTGGGAAAAGAACAAGAACCCACTAGTGATAAAAAACATGCCAAATGGATTAATAAGAATGATGAATCATTTGGACTAATCAAAATGTCCATCTCTCCTAATTTAAGGTTTCACCTTCAAGAAATTAATGCCCCCAATAAAGCTTGGGAAAATCTTGAAGTTGTGTTTGGTAAACACAATATTATTCGAGCCCACCAGTTGGAAAATCAGTTCATGACTTCAAGTCCAATGATTTTCCTTGCATGGAAGATTACTTATCTAAGTTCAAAACACTTAGAATTTTGTGTATAGAATGCTAACTAGATCTGAAGTAAGATCAATAAATATATGTTATTCTCACTAATCTCAGTAGTGCATATTTTATTTTTGTATCTACCTTTTATACCACTAAAGAAGCTCTAGGGAGTGCTTATAAACAACCCTCTGTTAAGTCTATTAGTGATTCGAGAGTAAGCTAAACTTGTGCAACTTGGATTGATTAACACTGCAGGTACATACAAAATATCCTTAGTGGTCCAACATAAATTTAAATCCAAGAATCCAAAGAAGCAACATCCTCTCCACAACAACAAGAAAAACAAGGGTCGCAAATCCTCTCCGCCATCTTTTACTCCTAATAGTTACAAAGGCATAACATCCAAAAGTAAGAAGACCAGTGACAAACATTGCAACTTTTGTGGGAAATATGGTCATTTGGAGTATAAATGTTTTAAAAATATGGAATCCCTAGAAGCAACAATGAAGAAGAACAACATCGGTGTTGATTCTTCTTCTTCTTCTTCTTCTCATGGACATGCACTTTCTGCTTTTGGTTTCTCCTTCAATGTTACTTCCACTTCTTCTTCTGATGCATGGCTTATTGATTTTGGATCATCTTATCATATGGCTAAGGATAAAGCCAAATTTTCTGCTCTAAATGAATGTAACACGAAGAAAATATTTGTTGGTGATGATAGATCTCTTAGTGTTGTACAGTTTGGAACAGTTCAGGTAGATAATGGTCATTTCAATGATGCATTATGTGTTCCAAGTCTTTCCTGCAACCTTCTATCAGTATATCAGATTACTCATTCAGGTGAAGGTAAAACCGTAGAAATCTCACCTCACCAAGTTGTAATTAAGGATTTAAAAGATCCTAAGTGTGTTCTCGCAATTGGAATTTTTGATGATATTACCAAGTTGTACAAGTTTTACAACTTTGGGTCATCATATTTTCCATCAATTTTTGTTGGTCATAGTGATGACTTGAGAAAAAATTGGCATGAGTGGTTTGGTCATCTAAACTATCGCTCATTACAACCATTATGTAGTCAATATATGGTGACTGATCTTCCTCTTGTTTCTTTCATAAGTAATGTTTGTGTCGGCTGTGTTCTCGAAAAACATCATCGGGACATTTTTGAGAATATGCCTCTTGGCATGCCTCGACCCCTTTACAACTTGTTCATAATGACTTGTCTAGTCCACCTTCTTCTTCTTCTTTTTCTGGGTGCAAGTATTTCTAAACTTTTATTGATGACTTCTCCAGATGCACTAGGGTTTAATTCTTAAAACTTAAGAGTGAATTTTTTGACAAGTTTTTGGCCTACAAGGTCCTTGTAGAAATAAATATAGACATCAACTTCAAAATTTAAGAACAAATAATGGAGGAAAATATGTGAGCAATAATTTTACAAGTTACTACACTACACAAGGCATCCAAATGCAACGCATTGTTCCATATACACCACAAAAAATGGTGTTGCTGAGAGAAAGAATCACACATTAAAAGAGATGGCTAATTGTATGATATAATCTAAGGGATTAAGTCCTAATTATTGGGAAGAAGCCATCAGTTGTGAAAATTACATAGTAAATCACACTCCCACTAAGGCTCTAAAAAATATAACACCAGAAGAAGCATGGAATAAACTTAAGCCAAATGTAAGTCACTTCTGTGTATTTGGCAGTGTAGCATGGGCTCACATTCCTAATGAGAAAAGGAAAGCTTTACAACCTAAAAATGAGAAGTGTGTTTTTGTTGGATATTCTGAAGATGTCAAAGACTACAAACTTATTCAAACTTATTCCATTGAAATTATTATTAGAAGAGATGTTAAATTTGATGAAAATCTCTTGGATTGCGAGTTGAATTCGATGTTTGTGCCTTCTTTGGTATGTCATCCATCTTTGAAATTTGTGCCTTCTTCTGTTCCTATTATGGGTTAGTTTTTATATGATCAAGTGAGGATGAAAATGCACCTCCACCTGCTCACCTTCCTCCAGATGAGTCCATTGAACGTGAACCTACACCAACACCACCTCTTCCTAGATGGGTCTGTTCAACACAAGAAGAACTAGTGATCTTGTCGGTGATACTTTAGATCAATGTCGAACATGTTCATAGTTACAATGAGCCTCTTCTCTTTTGGCTCATGTTTTAGAGACTCATGATCCAGAGACATTTTCAAAAGCTTTAGGTCATCCATATTGGGATACAACAATGAATGAAGAGTATTGTTCTTTAATGGAAAATAATACTTGGGATCTTGTACCTCTTCCGAAAGGAAGAAAACTTGCTAGATGTAAATCGGTGTACATAACTAAGTATGCATCAGATGGAAGTATTGAAAGACATGAGGCCTAGTTAGTTTCCAAAGGGTTATCCCAAGTTGAAGGAATTGACTATAATGAAACCTTTTCCCTTGTAGCCAAAATGAATTCCATCCACCTTGTTCTAGCCCTTGCAGCCTCAAATAAATGGGAGGTCCATCAGATGGATTTCAAATCCACCTTATTGCATGGGAATTTGTAAGAATAAATCTAGATGGAACAACCTCCTTACTATGTCCAGAATTGCTCCAGTCTTGTTTGCTGCCTTAAGAAATCTCGTTATGGTCTTACACAAGCTCCTTGAGATTGGTATGCCAACATGGATAACTTTATTCTTGATATCAACTTTTCTAGATGCCATTCTTACCCTAATGTCTATACCAAGAAAGTAGGAAGCGATCTCATGATCCTTGTTCTTTATATTTATGACTTTATCCTCATTGGTAGTGACCCAAAATTTTTAAGCCATGTGAAATCCAACCTTAAAAATAAATTTGAAATGATAGACTTAGAATATTTGAATTATTTCCTTGGCCTCCAAGTATTTCAAACCAAGGAAGGAATCTTTCTTTCCTAGTCTAAATATGCTTGTGAACTTCTTCATCGCTTTCACATGGAAGATTCTAAACCATCCCCTTCTCCCTTCTAGTATGGTGTCAAACTTGTTTCCACTTGTACTTCTCCTGAAGTTTATGCCACTTTGTACCGTTACTTAGTCAATAGCCTCTTATACTTGACTCATACCCGTCCTGATCTTTCCTTTGCTATTGGTATTGTTGTCTGGTATATGCAAACACCCCATGAAGCCATTGGAAAGTAGATAAAAGGACACTTTATTATGTTCGAGGTACAATTTAGTTCAGGAAACATTACAACTCAGGTGATCCGCAAAATATCTTTTACACGACTATGGTTGAGTTATTAAGAATGTGTTGATTAACCAATTAGGAAGCTTAAAGAAAGAGGAAGAATTATAGAAAATGCATAACAACCATATACACATATTCATATCTAAAATAAAACATAAAACAACAACAAACCATAACACCAATATGATAATGGAGTTCAGCAATCTCGCCTACGTCTCCGAGCCTTTGTCTCAGTGGGTGAGGCTTTCTTATTTCTATTTAAAGATAAATAATCACATCACAATAGTGCCAAAAGGTTACAAAATTGATGAGGTCTTTTTCTACCAGATCTCTAGAACCCAACAGAAGAAACAACACTCAAATTAGATGACCGGAGCTCTCAGAAATGGCCCACAAAGGTGAGCTCCTTAACAGCTTCCCTGCATAAAAATGGCTTTGGCTTGGAAAATATTCAGCATAAGCTTGCTATGAATCTCTTTCCATGGCCTTAAGAAGGATTGTTTTTTATATATTTGAAGTTAGTAACCATATCCCAACTTCCCCCAAGATATAGCCTCAAAAAGGGCCCAATATCCCCCAATATTGGCCAAAAATCCATAAAAAAAATCACTATACTATAGTTGAAAAAACCACTTTTGCAATATTATTGGGGATAAGCCCCCAATCCTGGGTGTGGTCCCCCTCTGCATGGTCACATGGTGTCATATGGCCAAGTGCCAAGCCCCTAGGGGCTGTGTGCTGGCCCTTACCTCTGAAATACCTGGTCGCATGCGCTATGGTTGGAATCCCGAAACTGAGGGACAATCCCTAGTCCTCCATGCCATGCCTAACCTTGTGGACACATGTAACAAGTTCCCAAAGTCAGGGGTCATTCCCATATCTGCACCAACAACATAGCCCTGGGGAATATAGTTATAACTTCACACCTGTAAAGATGTGGTCCCGTGGATGGTGATATGGAATTTTCCACATACATATGTCGGGGGCTGGGGCTAGGCCCCAGCCCTTATTCTGCCCCCCAACATAAACATTCAAACTTAAATAAATTTGAAATTATATAGGAGTAAGAACTAATATATAGGTGGGATGGTGCCTGCCCCTTTGTGAAAGATCTACGCTCAGTGGAGAGGTCTCGTGTTCTATTTCCATAAACTCCAAAATATTTTTGTAAAGCCAATTTAAGCCAATACATGGGTGCCACATGGCATCCCATGTCTGGTCCACATGGTGATGTTGCATATGCCGCAAGCTCTGCCACTTGTCAAACACTAGTTGGTCCACTTGTCTTCCTGGTCAACACCATTTTCCTAGTCATCGTCTGCCACGTGTCATCGTACGAGTGTGCCACATGTCATCCTTGCAGTGGTGACACATGTCACCCCTAGATTGGTCCACATGTCCATCCACATCAGGGTCTGTATGCCCAGTCAACCTGCCACATGTCACCTCTAGAAGCTACCAATTGTGCCTACCATGTCAGCGTCCATACACCCAGTTAGCCTTCCAACTGTGCTTGCCACATCAGTTGTACGATCGTACAACCTGTACAGTCAGTTTCCATGTGGCACTGTACGAATTGTACAATCATCATTTTATTGTCTGTTTGGAAAAATGAATAGATCACCATAACTTGGGTATACAACGTTCGTTTGAGCCCATTAAAGTTGAGTTGGGTTCGTATCGATGAGGCCTACACACACGTCCATTTTGAATCCATTCTGAGAAATTTTATTTTTAGGCCTTTATGAGCCCCATCAAGCTCCTAGATCCGATTTTGGATCACACCTCCCCACTAAAATACCTTTTGGTCCCCAAAAGGTTACTGACCAGTCATCAAGCTCGAGATAGGCCACCCAACTTGATCTCTGTCTTTGAACTCTGTCCTGTGCACCTGTCTCATCAAGATCAATTGTAACACAATCATGACAACTGGTAGCATATTGTTAGCCATTTGAACCTTGTCACATATTACTGAAGCCACTATCATCCATGTAGACAAAATTACTAATGATAGCATGAAAAATATGACTGCAAAGAAGATGATATGTTTGTAATATTTGCACGACATAAGCTTATCTTGAAGTAAATTGTGATTGATTTTCCATTCCACAATCATCTCCTATTCTTGTTGAAGATTGATTACTTGATTTGAAACAATTATAGGTTTTTTTCTTGCTTGAACTGCCTTCTTTAATTGTTCCATAGTTTGAAGAGTTTTATTTACCTTTACATGATGAGCATGAACCACATAATCTTGACCCTCTTTGGTTAACTGATGTTGATTCTTTGTCATGTAGAAGATTTATTTACGATCATATAAGTATGGACTACCTAAGACCATTCCAAATTCACTTAGTGGAACCACATCACATGTTACCTCATCTACAAACTTAGATGAAATTACAAATTTTAATGTGCGTTGTTTGGTTATGTTCATTTGATGATTGTTGCTTATCCATTTAAGTGTGTAAGTCTTATGATGTATCTGTGTTTTTAACCCCAATTGCTTAACCAATTCCTTTGAAATTAAGTTTGATTGAGATCCACTATCTATCAATGTGTCAACCTTAGTGTGTCGTATGGTGACCCTGATGTGAAAAAAATTGCTTCTACAATCAAGTCCTTCACTGATTTTACTAATCATACCAACCAATGAGACTTTAGATTCATCACATGAATCTAATCCCAAGTCTATGGGTCGTGTTGTCGTTGCAACTGTTTTCCTCTCTTTATTTTTCTTTAACCACTTTGGTCTCTTCTCGGGATGCAATTGCCAACAACAGTTCTCATCATGCCCCTCTTTCCTGCAATGCTTGCAAGTGGGCTTCTCTTCCTTTCTCGTCACTTCATTTTACTTTTTTCCATTCCACTTCCTCTTGTCCTCTTTCCTTGAAGACGATTACCCTGATACACCAACACCTATTTTCCCTGCTTCAATGTATGTCGCTTGAACACAAACCTCATCAAGGTTATTAGGTCCAAACATGAATATAGTATTGTGAATATGTGTAGGTAAACCTCCTATATACTTCATAAGAGTTTATTTGGTATGGAAAGGAATATCTAACATCAATGCCATTTTTCAAAAGGCATCTGTATATTCTTGCATTGTTTGTCCTTTTCTTAGTTTTAAATCTTTCCATTCAATTAACACTTTTTCTTTGTAACCCAAAGGATAGAATTTTTTTTCTAAGTGAAGAAATGAAACTTTTCCATGATGGAAATACATTACCCACTTGTTGCATGCCATTTTGCAACTTGCTTTGCCACTAGATGAGTGTTGTGCCTCCAAGTCTCAATGATGCCAACTTGATTTGTGTGGCCTCATCCTTGATCTATTGCACACTGCAATAAACCTCCATTTGTCTGACCCACTTTTCAAGTCTCTCTGCATTAACTTCACCATCATACATGGGTAATTCAAATTTAACATCAAGTTTTAATAATGGCATTTCATTCTTATGTTTATGGACATGTTTCTTTGCATTGGATTTAGAACTTGAACTTGAAGAAGAAGGAGAAGAGGGAGGTGATGATGGAGGTGAAGGAGGAATATGAGGAAGATCCTATCCTTCTTCACTTTTTCCCTTTGAATATCCTCCAAGAACTGGTCTCTTTTGTTCAAAGTAATCCTCATACAAAACCTTCATCATCTCCGACATTGCAAAGAAAGTTTTTCAAAACTCTTTCTCTTCCTGAGAAAGTCCCTCTTCCAGTGCCATCTTCTCTCTTTAAGAAGTTCTCTTTCTCAATCCAATCAATGGATTCTCTTAAACAAGCTCACCTTCTCCACGAAGTATCTTTTCCCTGGCTAACATGCAAAACTCAAATCCAAACGTCAACTAGCTCTGATACCACTTGATCCGCAAAAGATCTTTTACACGACTATGGTTGAGTTATTAAGCATGTGTTGATTAACCAATTAGGAAGCTTAAAGAAAGAGGAATAATTATAGAAGAAGCATAGCATCCATATACACATATGCAGATCTGAAATAAAACATAAAACAAAAGCAAACCATAACACCAATGTGATAATGGAGTTTGGAAATCTCGCCTAAGTCTCTGGGCCTTTGTCTTAGTCGGTGAGGCTTTCTTACTTCTGTTCAAATCTCAATAAGTACATCACAACAATGCCAAAAGGTTACACAATTGATATGGTCTTGTTCTTCCAGATATCTAGAACCCAATAGAACAAACGACACTCAAATTGGATGACCGGAGCTCCCAGAATTGGCTCGCAAAGGTGAGCTCCTCAACAGCTTCCTTACATAAAAATGGCTTTGGATTGGAAAATATTCAGCATAAACCTGCTCTGAAACTCCTTCCATGGCCTCAAGAAGGCTTGGTTTATATATATCTGAAATTGGTAACCATCTCCCAACTTCCCCCCAAGATCTGGCCTTAAAAAGGGCCCAATATCCCCCAATATTGGCCAAAACTCTCCAATAACAGGCCAAAAATCCATAAAAAAATCACTATACTATAGTTGAAAAAACCACTTTTGCAATATTATTGGGGATAATCCCCCAATCCTAGGCACGCGCCCCCTTTTCATGGTCATATGGTGTCATATGGATAAGTGCCAACCCCCTAGGGGCTACACGCTGGCCCTTACCTCTGAAATACCTGGTCACATGCGCTATGGTTGGAATCTCGAAACCAAGGGCTAATCCCTAGTTCCCTAGGCCACACCTAACCCTGTGGACACATGTAACAAGTTCCCAGAACTGGGGGTTGTTCCCATATCCACACCAATAACATAGCCCTAGGGGCATATAGTTATAACTCCGCGCCCATAAAGATGTGGTCCCGTGGATGGTGCTATGGCATTTGTCGCATACATATGTCGGAGGTTGGGGCTAAGCCCCATTCCTTATTCCTAGGGATGATTTTAAGGATGGAAATTTATTTTAAAATGTAGAAACCTTGGCGAATCTTACTAATCCTTCATATGCCAACTATAAATG
>CBVK0101893583.1:0-15012 GCA_900067695.1 Picea abies
ATTATGATTTCAAATCTGTAGAACTCCAGCTGTATCAGCACAACTGTGTTAGTGATAATGTTTGTTTGTTTTTAAAAAATTCCCTACTACAATTAGATTAGAGATGCTTTCATAATCTAGCATAGATTGTGCACAATTATCTTGAAATAGCAGACTTCCCTGGGTTGACAATTTATATTGAACACTTTGATTTTCTATTCAATTAGACAATTAAAGTGCCCAACATTTTGGCATCGCTGCCGGGGAAGATAATTGTAGATTTTGGTAAGAAAATTAGTTTTATTTCTTAGGAATGAATAGTCTGCATGTATCGTAAAATGTGAGAACAAATCCCCCAAAATACTAACCTTACAGGTACCAGAGGACGTGGAGGAATAAATCCTAACATATTGAGGAGAAAAACCATTGTTGATGAGATTATAGCCAAAGCAGATTCTTCTTCAGGATCTATTTTTCTCCCTGCAAATCCTCCAAGAAGACGTGATCCGCAGTCAGCAGAAATACCCCTTCTCAAAACATTGTTCTCATCAAGGGCTGAAGCTGAAGCTGAAGTCGAAGCTGAATATTTTTCACCAACAAATTAGCAAGCAACACTGGAGAACATTGAAGATCAAGGAAGTATAGCCTAGAAAAGGGAAAATCTAGAAGAAGTTGTTTATCAGATCAATAGTCAGATAGTCACTAAAGAAGAGTGGGACACTTTTTGTATTGAGTGGAGAGAAAGAGCACATATGGAAAATCAAGGGGATAATGAAGAATAGCTCCACCAAGAGAATCCACAAAACAACGAGGATCAGGTAAACAATGAAAATACTATCTCTACCCTGGTTTTTTCTATTTTTGATGTTCCCACACGAGGGATGGCTCCTATGAAAAACATACCTCTCTCAGCTCTCCCAAATTTTCATGGATTATCTACTGAAGATCCAGATGAGTTTCTGTTTTAGTTTGACATTTTGTGTAGAAGCTATGACTACACTACCACTGCACAGAAGCTTAAATTGTTTCCAACTACATTAAAGGGTAATGCGTTAAGATGGTTCATGAGCCTTGGAGGAGAAAACATTTCAACATGGGTACAAATGAGGCAGCTTTTCCTGAACAAATACCAAGACTACTATTGAACAAGGGAATGAAGAGAGGAACTATTCAATATGTCACAAAAGGAGGACAATACCCTTGAAGACTTTGTGGAGTGACTCCAATATAATCTACAAAGGTCTGGACATCCGGATGTAAGTAAGGACATTCTGAAAACCATTTTGCTGAAAGGAGTTAGAGAAGATTGTTTAGATATGTTGAATATTCTTAGCAAGGGAGATATATCTAAGGAATCCTATAAGGACATTGTAGATTTCTGCAAAAGATGTTCTCGAGGATCTACAAGGAATAAGTCAGCTACCAAGGATACCACTTTTTCAAGGGTACAAAAATCAGCCAATGGAGGAGCAACAAGAGCAGAAATAGGTAATCTGTTAGAAAATTTCAAAACAGAGATGATTAACTCTTTTGCCTCACAAATGGATACTTTGCAGGTCAAACAAAAACAAGTAGAATCAGAGAAAGCATTGTGCATTTTCTTTCTGAATTGCAGAAAGAAACATCCACCAAGGGAGTGCTCACTAAACAGTGTCCATGTATTCCTTATTTGTGAATTAGACCATGCCATTAACCAATGTCCCTCTCTACCAGGTGTAAAAGCATCAATGAAGGAAACTAATGAGGAAGAATAGGTTATCTATCTAATAACACAAAGAAGACAATGGCAGCCAAGAGTTCAAGGTAAGAACTCTCAATTCTCTCCTCCAACATTTAATTATTGGAACAATCAGCTACCATATGGCCAGACGAATGCCCCCCCCTCCAAATCAAATGCCACCTTCTTATCAGGATCCTAATGCATGGTCACCTATGCCCCAACAACACAATCACTATGAGCAATGGAACCCATACGGGAGAGGCCCTCAATAACAACTCAGTTATCAAAGCCATCACCAACCAAACCCCTATCAACAACAGTTCCAACCCCTGTACCAGCAGCAATAGCTACAATTGTCGCCCAATGCCTCACCAAACAATCCTCCCTTATGACCTTAGATGCCTATGCAACCTAACCCAAACCCAAATAATAAGGCCGTTCAGAACATAGACATACATAATGTGACAGCCTTATCTATTACTCCTATGCCTTGTGATGAAATAAAATTAAGATCAGGGAGAATAGTTGAGACAATAATTGAAGATGCTCCATCTTCAGAATCAAATAAGGAATCAGGGGAGAGACCATCTGCTGATACAAAATAAATTGACCAACCTATTATAGAATCAGCAGACCCACCATTCCCTAAAAGACTGAAAATTACCAAGCCTGTGGAATTACCATCTTTCAATCTCCTAGGAGAATTGAAAAATCTGCACGTTAATATTCCACTACTGCAAGCGATAAGGGATGTCCCTATTTATGCCAAGACTATGAGGGACCTCTGTATCAGGAAACCTAGACAGAAACCTAAAGATCCCCTCATAGTGCATGTAGTGGGGGATTTGTCTGAGCTGTTGTTAGGAAAAACTCCACCTATTAAATATGGTGACCCAGGAAACCCTACAGTAACTGTTAAAATTGGACAGACATCTATTCCACATGTACTAGTTGACTTAGGGGCAGCAATTAACATCATGCCAATAGAAACTACACAATTTCTACAACTCATAACACAAATTCGACCTACTCCTATTGTTCTAGAACTAGTTGATCGCTCTACCATCAGAACAGAAGGAGTAATCGATGATTTAGTCATTTCAGTGGACTCATGGGAGTATCCTATTGATTTTGTCATTTTGCAACCCAAATCCCGTCTGGGAGGCCATCCTCTAATTCTAGGACGACCATGGTTAGCTACAGTTGATGCTTTCAATGGTTGTAGATCTGGTTCCATGACCATCTCTGATGCTTATGACACAAAAAAACTTACCCTGTATCCTCATGCTACACCCAGTGCAGAACTTGAAAATTCTCTATGGATGGACATTGAGGATGGAAGTGTTCTACCTATGCTAACTATAGGAAAGGCCCTAAGTTTCAAAGACGAGATGAAGGATGAGTTAATCAACTGCTTTATTTGTGACCCCTCTACTGTTACACAGAACATGCACCACCGATTGATCAGAGTCTTCGACCCTATTACCCAAGAAGAAATGAACTCGGAAATGTTCTCAGAAACTGCTGACAATCAAATTGATTCAGCTGTAACAACAGTCCCTATAATAGAGAACGTTGTAACAACAGATGACGAAACAACAATAGCGGAATTATTTCCTAGAGTCAGTTCTAAGAGCATCGTTGTGGAAGTCGAACCTAGAAAAACCTTGAACATCAATCCCAATCTCTTCACTGCTGAAACTCGCCGATTGATGAAATTACTGACTGTACATAAAGAAGCATTTTCCTGGAATTACATGGATATGAAAGGAATTCCCTATGAACTATGCACCCACCATATATACATCAAAGAAGAATGTCGACCCATTTTCCAACCACAAAGGAAGATGAACCCAAACCTTAAATAAATTGTTAAGGAAGAACTTCAGAAACTTCTCAACGCCAGATTCATCTATCCTATATCAGACAACGAGTGGGTATCACCATTGGTTATTGTGCCTAAAAAGAATGGTAAGTGGAGAGTGTGTGTGGACTATAGAGCCCTGAATAAGGCCATACAGAAGGATCATTTCCCTCTGCCATTTATTGATCAGGTTTTAGACAACCTAGCCGAAAAAAAAAAAAAAAATTTATTTCCTAGATGGTTTTAGTGGCTATAACCTAGCCGAAAAAAAAAAAAAAAATTTATTTCCTAGATGGATTTAGTGGCTATAACCAGATACAAATTGCCCCACAAGACCAAGATAAGACCACCTTTACTATCCCTTGGGGTACATTTTCCTACAAGGTTCTCCCATTTGGATTGTGTAATGCACCAGCCACTTTCCAGAGAGTTGTGATTGGTATTTTCTCTGATATGGTGAATAACTGTATGGAAATATTCACGGATAAATTTACACCTTATGGTACTGATTTCGAAGAATCTTTGTCTAATCTAGAAAAAGTGCTCAAAATATGTAGACAGTCTCATCTTTCTTTAAGTACAGAAAATTTCCATATGATGATGCGTGAAGGGGGAGTGTTGGGACACTTCATCTTTCATGCAGGGATTCAGGTAGATCCAGCCAAAATCCAAGTAATTTTGGACATTCCAACTCCATCAACTCAGAAAGAGGTAAGAAGTTTTTTAGGGCACGCTGGGTATTATAGGAGATTCATTAAAAAATTCTCTAAACTTGCCTCTCCATTGTTTTTTCTACTAACAAAAGATTTTGACTTTCGTTGGATTGACAACTGTGAATTGTCTTTTGCAGATCTTAAAGAGAAATTGTTCACAGCTCCCATCTTGAGAGGGCCCAATTGGGATCTTCCTTTTTACATTTCTTCATATACCTCAAACACTGCAATTGGTGCAGTACTAGGGAAATAGGAGGACAAAGAACCCTACGCTATCTACTATATCAACAAGAACATGGCTCTTGCTGAGTTAAATTACACAGTTACTGAAAGAGAATTCTTGGCAGTAGTTTATGCAATCAATAAATTCAGGCATTATGTAATTGGTTATCCCACATTTATTCATATTGATCATACGCCCATTAAATATCTAATGAATAAACCTATTACTAATGCCTGAGTGACAAGATGGTTGTTACTACTGCAAGANTAGTGGATAGACTAGGAAAAGAAAATGTGGTTGCTGATTTTCTCTCAAGATTACAGATAAATGATGAAAATTCACCTGTAGAAGATTCCTTTCCTGATGAACATTTTTTTGCAGTATCTTCTCACTCACCTTGGTATGCAGACATTGCTAATTATTTGGTTGCAGGGAAGGTACCTCCACATCTATCTCCTCAAGAAAGAAAGAAGATTATTCAAAAGAGTGTTACGTATAGTTGGATAGGAGGATACCTCTTCTATGCAGGCCTGGACCAAGAAATTAGGAGATGTGTGAGGGATGATGAAGTTTATGATCTGTTGAAAGCTTGTCATGATGGCCCTTGTGGGGGTCATTTTGCTGATAAAAGGACCATGCATAAAATTTTAAGGATGGGCTATTTTTGGCCTAGCATATTTCAAGATGCCAAGAAGTATGTCCAAGCTTGTGACAGTTGCCAATGCATGGGTCATCCAACTCACAGGATGAGATGCCTCTCTAGTCTTAGATAGTGTTAGAGCCTTTTAAGAGATGGGCCATGGATTTTGTAGGACCCATTCACCCACCTTCCAATCAGAAAGTCTATATATTGGTATGTACAGATTACATGACCAAGTGGGTGGAGGCAAAAGAACTTATCAGAGCCTCAGAAGAAGTTGTCTTAGCATTCTTGTTTGAAGATATATTTGTTAGGTTTGGCGTTCCCAGAGAATTGGTAACTGATGGAGGACCTCCTTTCACATCATATAAATTTGAAGCTCTACTCAGTAAATATCATGTTTTACATAGAATATCTTCTCCATACCATCCACAAGGCAATGGCTAGGTGGAAACCACCAACAAAGTTATCGAAGCCATTCTTACTAAAACAGTGAGAGAAAATCATAGGGATTGGTCTGACAGATTGCATGAAGCTCTATGGGCTTACCGAACTACTTGGAGGAGCACAACTGGTTTTTCTCCTTATGAGATGGGATATGGAAAAAGCCATGTTTTCCCCATTGAATTCGAAATCAAAACCTTAAGAACTGCATCAGCAGTCAACCTCGACTTGACTATGGTACAAAAAGCCAGACTGCAGCAGCTCAATGAGCTTGATGAAAAGTGTTTGGACGCCATCCATCAAACCATAGTGATTCAACAACAAAGAACAAAATGGCATGACGGAGTCATCAAGAAGAAATTATTCCAGAAAGGAGATTGGGCTCTGTTGTATGATTCATGCTTTAAGGAATTTCAAGGTAAGCTGCTTACACGATGGCTAGGTCCTTACAAGGTAGACACTGTTTTTCCCAATGGGACAGTCCAGTTGATTACTATTGATGGATCCAATACACAGTTACATGCAAATGGTCATTGCTTGCATCTGTATTAGCGTCCACTGTCCAAGGAAGAATTCAAAACTATATGTACAGTTGATACAGGTTATCAATTCTTAAACGGAAAGGATCTTGCTCCTTCCCCTTCTAAACTTTAGGACTTCTTTTTCTCAGACCTTGTATATAAATAACCTCAGCAAAATTTGCATTTCTCTGTTTTTAGTTGAAATTTCTCTATTTTCTTTACTATGCTAATAAAGCTTTGAAAAGTATTAGGAGGTTATGTGTGTGCAGGTGGATTGATGAACAACAAGGTTGAGTAGTGAAAAACGAGTTAAACAATTAGTTCATGGAAGTTGAAAAACTTCCTAGAAACTAAGTAATGTAGCGTTCGGTCAATTTTTATACTGTTCCACCACTTTTTCACTAAATTGGCTGATTTCCATCCTGTTACACCTTCTTCTGATAAATTGGTTGATTTCCATGTTGTTACACCTTCTTCCGATAAATTGGCCGATTTGCATGCTGTTACACCTTCTTCTGATAAATTGGACGATTTCCATGTTGTTACACCTACCTCCTCCATTTCTGTCGAAGAACCTGCTGATACAATAATTGTTGTTATTCTTTCTTTCCACTTCACTCTTTCTTTTTCACATTTTTGTCGATGTTGCTGCTCCAGCCCTCCAATCTTTACATGCCACAGCACCACTGATTAGACAATATTGATGCTCTCTATCTGAAAGTGCTGCTTCATAATGACTTGACTTCACATCTGGTGATTTCCAGTTGGCTAACTATAGTAAGGACTCTGTTTCTGCTCCAATTGTCATTTCTCTCATGATCCTTCATCACGTCAGCTATTCCACGCAACTCAGATGGCGGTTGGATAGTGCGGTTACTCTGACAGGTCGTTATGTGCAATAAGATATGAGGTATGTGATTAATCCTACGTGTTAAAGTAATGAAGATATAAAAGCACAGTTTCCTATTTAATAACCGGTTGTCATAAATCGATGCACCTAGAGCCAATCCGCTTAGTTGGGGGGGGAAATGTAAATCTAGCCATCCATACCAAATTTTATACACACCTCCACCACCTTTCCGCCCACACTTCTTTTTACTGAGAAACTATATTCTTTCTGCAAACCACATTCAATCTTGTTTCATCTCTGATTTAGGTGATAGTTTCTCCTCCTGCATGCTTGTTAAACTCTCAAGCAACATCATGGGGGGATCAACTTTGAGATATGAACCCACAACTCTAGACAGTTTGTTGCTAGACCTAGAGGCCTACCAAATATTTCTCCAGGCCAGCTGGATATCGTATTTTAAAAAGTTGAAGGGGTTTAATGAGGAAGAGGTATTCGAGTTTAGTCAAAATCTTACTGAAGGGTATTCAATGGTGAATGGGGTAAGGATTCCAGTCATAGAAGAAAGCATTGCTGCTGTAACAGGGTTGCCAAAAACAGGAGACCGATGGTTTAACAGAAAAACACATCTTTCAGATGCACAGAAGGGTTTCCTCATCAACACTGAGTAAGTTCAGACCAAAGGCAAAGGTGCATATGTCAATTCCTTACCAGAGCCATGGGGGAAAGTCGCAGAATTTCTTAAAAGGTGCATTACTTGCGAAGGCTAATACCAAGTTGTTTGTTTTTCTGATTTCATTTTATTATCACATCTGCGACATCAGAAATTCATAAACATTCCTTATTTTCTCCTCCATTCATTGCATAACATGGCTCAATTTGTAAAAAAAAATACAAGAACCCCAAGAACTGCATTTCTAATCACAGATTCATCAGCCTATTAATTTGCAGAAGTATGGGCATTTCCAATAACCCATTACCTGTTCTAGCAGACCAGCCACATTCTATACATACAGATATGATTGCACCAGTCCTTGAAAACAAAACCCATGGACCTCTTCCTGAGCCTCTGCCCTCGATCACAATAGCATTCAAAACCCCTACTATCACTGCCCGTCAGACGACTCAGAAAAGCAACCACATAACTCGAAGCCATCCTGGCACCAGCCAGACAAGCCTCAATGAAATTGCATTGCAACAGTCTGTAGCTGTGGTCGAACAAACAGATGAACAACCAACCACTCGACCAAGACATGTGTCACAGCACTTGGCTGCAACACCTATCATTGAAAACCTACCCTCTATCTCTAAAAAGAAAACCCCTACTCCTATCTTTGGATCACCGAGAAAGAGAACAAGGTCAGCACGATCCATTACGACACCTATCATTGACAAACTACCCCCTGTCTCTGAAAAGAACACCCCTGTTCCTATCTCTGCATTACCTAAAAAGCGATCAAGGTCAGCATGGTCCACTGTAACATCAAGTTTGCTTACCTCCTCTGC
The DNA here is from genome assembly GCA_900067695.1 of Picea abies. Lineage (NCBI taxonomy): Eukaryota > Viridiplantae > Streptophyta > Pinopsida > Pinales > Pinaceae > Picea > Picea abies. The sequence continues at coordinate 8,458 of CBVK0101893583.1, forward strand.
TATTGCACCGACATTCACACAGAACCCTCCTATTGCTGCAACAACCGATCAAGCGCCTACTATCATTATCAGTGCATTTTCTCAGAAAAGAAAACATCCATTCAAGGGAAAACCTCAGAGATCCCTTGACCAAATTGGATCAACAGCAAATTAGAGCCCTCTAGCTGCTGTGAAAGAGAATTCTACAGAGGTACGAATACCAGGTTTTACTTTATGCACAGAACTTCAGGAAACTATTCTCTCCTTTCAAAATGAATGTACTCAAATCGCAGCAGAATCATCGACTCCGCCTGATGATTCTGTGCATCACACGTCCATTGACGATGTCCAGATCATCGCAAACCCCAATATACTAGAGTATCCTCCTTGTGTGGTTTAGGAAGAACACTATGTTCCTCCTCTAGCAATGAAGAAGAAAACCCCTGCTTTCATTTCTCTTTTACCCAGGAGAAGAACCAGGTCCACCAGGTCTATCGAAGATGCAATTGGATGGCAAGATGTGGAACAGGATATTCCTATTCTTCATCCACTATCTTCTATGGTTGATACAGGGACGATTCCACATGAACTAGCGGTCCAAGTGGTGACTGTTCCACAGGACCCAATCATGACATATACCGTTGTTACACAAGAACCAACTATCCAGGTTGATACTGTTACACTGGAACCTTCTGCTCCATAGAGGATTGTCCCACCAGAGCTAGTAATGCAAGAACCAACTGTCCATGTCGAGATTGTTCCACAAGAACCAGTCCTGACAGACATAGTTGTTACACAAGAACCAGCTACACAGCATGCTGAGGATGTGCCACTTGCCCAATTGTTTGCCCAAATAGAGAGAAAGATCAAGAATACAGAAAATTCCAGAATCGCTGCACTAATAATAGAGAATGATAACCTCAAAGAAGAGTTAAATACCCTAAAACAAGAGGTGGAGGTTGCTCGACAGAAGAATTCAGAAGGGATAACCTTGCACATCCTAGCACTGACAAAAGTTGTTATGGACAAAAACAAAGAACTCATGTTCTTTGAGTGTGAAAACATTTACTTTGAGGCATGATATGAGGTAGTCAAAGTTCTAGTCTCTAAAGGACCAGCAACTGTCTCAATCAAGACTGAACATGAACTTACCACTACACAAAATTCAGTAAAATAGAGGAGATCTCAACATCATAAAACAGTTGATGGTATACCAGAAGCTTGCAAACAAGAACCTCTGTTTCATTCATGAGTTGTTACTCGAGCAACACAAACTGATTATGTTCTCAAAGATAAAGAAACTCAGTCAGATCGTTGACACAATAGATTTTCTTTTGGACACAACATTTTTCAATATCGACACTTAGCAAATTCTCTTAGCAATTTTGCACTGGAGGAGACAGTTATCTAATTCAGCTACAAAGTAAGGTTTGAATGTGTTTTTCATGAGGACATGCAATGTCTTCAGTTGGGGGGCATGTTAGGACCCAGAAATGTCCCTTTTCACTACATCTTTTTCCCATTCAACCTTCTCATTCCTAAGCCAAATGACTATTATAATGAGTACTAAGACCCTTTTCCCCAAGGTATGAACTATTCATCTCGCTTTTATATTGTCATTTACTTAGCATGTTTGATTGGTAACGTTCACATATTTTACCCATGAAATGATTTAACTAATGATCAAAATTCTTAGAACAGCCCACTTCGAGAAACTCGTTGTTGTTACAGCTATGCGCCAATCCTAGAAGCTATTACATGACTACTGCAACGGATGCCACCAACCTTGGAAGCTGTTACACGACTACTGCAACAGAAGCTCGTCAATCCTGGACACTGTTACAATAGATTCCCCTAGTCCTGTTGTTATATGACTGCTGCAACACCTGTTGATTATATATGTTGGCTCACAATGTTGATCAAGGGGAGTTCTATATTTTGTATTAATGATATCAAACGAACAGCCTGAGAATCGGGGATTCTCAAGACTGTTCTGATTATGTTCTACTGAATGACTCTGACCTTAAATAGCAGAGCTTTGGTAATGAAGGAGAGAGTTTTTACTGGAGAAAGAAAAGTAACGCTGATTGTACATGAACATTTTTGGCAATTGAATGAAAGAGTGGATTGAATTCCTTTAGCAGACTGTAACCTATTTCTTTGAGTGGATTCAGTGAGAAGGAAAGGGCCCACCTTCCTCACCAATTCCCCTCCGTTTTGAATTCTAGATTAGTTGTTTTAAATGTGAATGATTTAACTGTTAGACATTTCTAGAATACAACTGTTGTTACATTTTAGTTCCTTCTTGTTAGATGCACATAAACTTGTCTCATGAGAATTAGAAGTCGATTGTTGAACATTGTTGGAGAACTTCTTTTCCTTTTCTGCATTAGGTTAAAATCTTGTTTCCGAGAAATAAAAGTGTGAAGTACCTTCTTGCAATAAGTAGATTTCCTTTCTGCAAATAGTATAGAGCTTCTTCCTGCAAAAGTAAATTAGAAAGTTGGATTAGAGTAGGAAATATGGGGTTCTTATACATTCATTAGTTTATATTGCAATTATAATTTCAAATCTGTAGAACTCCAGTTGTATCAGCACACTGTGTTAGTGATAATGTTTTTTTTTTTTTTTTAAATTCCCTACTACAATTAGATTAGAGATGCTTTCATAATCTAGCATAGACTGTGCACAATTATCTTGAAATAACAGACTTCCCTGGGTTGACAATTTATATTGAACACTTTCAATTTATATTGAACACTTTAATTTTCTATTCAATTAGACAATTAAAGTGCCCAACAGTCATTCCTAGCAAGAGTGAAAATGGGGCGTTGTTCTCCACAAACGTAATGACCTCAAATTCTTCTTCAATCGATGTTCCATGGGAAATCATAGGTACATTTGTAACTCTTCCACATAGGGTTATCATCTTTCCTTTAAAAAATCCTATCCTTCCCAATGAAGGAACCATAGCAGGCTTTCCCAAAATTTCCCATGTGCTTTCTGGCATGATATTCACCTATGTTTCCTCATCCAGAACACAATCTATGTTGAAGTCTCCTATTCTTATTTCTATGCACTACATCTCTTTTAAGATCTCTGGTAAACTAATGTCTCTGTGATCATTCAGTGTTTCTTTCAGCTATAATAACATAGTCTTTGATTCTTTCCAGTTCTCTAACATATCCTTAGTTTCTTGACCTTCTTCATAGTTTTTTTGTCTCAGGTTCATCTTTTCAACTTTAGCAATCATTCTAGGGAAATCCAAAAACTCATGACCAACATATTTACAACAAAGACAAATAGAACTTGTACCAGGGAATTGATCTACTGCAGTTATAACACAATGTCAATCCTCTCTTTCTATCAAACGATCCCCAACCTTTCCTGTACTGCGTACTGGGATGACAGTGATGGACCTGCAATCTGAAAAAAAATGTTCTAGGTTCCTGCACCCACTTGTTAGTCCAAAAATTATTTCTATGCATAAGAATAACAAATCTTTCACTATTTTTATTAAATCTATTCAAATCAATTCTTGTTTCTTCTAGTTGTGCCCTAGTTTTCAAACTATGAAAAAATATGTCATACATACCTAGATTCATACTTTCGAAGCAAACATTTACACTTATCTTACCTTTACCAGAGCACAAAGATTTAAGATCTTACCTCTTTTCCTCAGATCGAAATTTTTTTTCTTAGCACAAAGATTGCAAGTCAAGTAGAATATTGTGCACTATAGCAACAGATATTTCTCTTTTCTTCAATTCCCAACAATCACATTTTCAGGTCCTGACAACAGAACCATTTGTTGGCATAGGGGCTGACCCGGGGTTCAACGCTTCAATAGCACACCAACAAAACCCTAACTACCAACCCTTTCAATAACACTTGCGAAGAAGATGAAGTCTCACATGAGGTAGAGGTAAGGGGGTTGCAGGACTCAAGTGTCTACAACCTAGCTAGGACACAGATCTGTGATTACAAATCTTAACAAATCACTTAGCCAACAATATGCATTAGGTTATGATCCTTATTCAAATCACATATTAACCCTTACTACATATCAGCGCAGTAGTAATTGAGATTAAGCACATCTAATCATTTATCACATAGCCTCAGAGAATATCTAGCATTTATTCATAGATAAAACACTAAGAATTAATGAATCTACCTATCACACATCAAGAATGGTGCACTAAGAAAATAAATACATAAACATCATGAAAAATATTGCACAAATCACAACAACATAGGATATACATGATTCACCCTAGTGTGGGGTTACTTCCACCAATCTTATTTTTCTTTATTGATCTTCAATATTTCTTACATCCCTCTACTCCTATGCACAAAGCCACAGAGCCACTCCACAAAGGGCAGGAGATCTGTGCATACCTCGCCATATCCTCCTTCCCTGAGTTAGGTCAAGGCACAAATCCAACTCTTGAATAGAACAAAGCCTCTTACACTCACTTTCACTTAGCTCTGCAAGATTTAACACATCTTCTTGCACAAAGCCAACTAGTCATGCACTAAGACAATTACAAATACTCGTAACTACTTACTTGCACAAAGCCACAGGCAGCTTCTTACATCGCCTAGCTACTTATGTATACATTACAAAAGGCCTAAGAATGGGTAAACTCATGGGCTGACATCCCATACCCATTACATAAACCCTAAAACCCAAAAATCCCACAAAAAGGGCGAGATCCCGCAATCTCCGCTTCGCCTGGGCACTCTGTCTTCGACCAGCCTGTCGAAGTCCCAAAAATGGTCAAACACGACCAACGCTTCCACAAAACTTGGTCGAGGTCCAACACTGCCCATTTCCCACCAACACACCTCCATAAGGGAAACCATATCCACTAGGTCTAGGGGGATTAGTGTGTGGATAGGTATGAGACACAAATCCCATAAGGTCATTGGTCGCATGGGATGCCCCCAGTGAAAACATGTCACTTGAGCGAGAGTGAGGGGGATAGGGAAGGATGGTGTATAAATACCCTAATTAGGCATAGATAATATCATACTATTGTTCCTTTTGGACATATTCCTCCTTGATTCTAGGAATAATCATGGCTAAACCCTTGGTGATGGGAGGAAGAAAAGACTTTAGGAACCACTCCATAAGGAATCAATCATTGATAACAGATTTGCACAAGCCACATCTTCTATGCCACTCATGGATGTGATATTTGATGTGAGTGGATATGGTCTAATGAAAATTGGTCAAAATATCTATTCCTACAACATTACAAACTAGAAGTATGAAGAAGGTGAGGAAAACCTTGGCTATGGACTCAAAGGTTCTATGGGTATTAAAAGGTTGTTTTATGTACTATTTGGTGACAATAGACATCAAATTTTATTGAAATAGTCTCAACCTAAAATATTCTTCTATTATGGAGTTGGAGGAAAACCAAAGGTGGAGGGACATGATGTGGCTAGAGGGATCATCTCCAAGTTTACCCTCAAACTTAGGGATGTTAGAGGGAAGTTTGGTTGGAATATTTTTCCAATTAGGATCATGAAAGATAGGATCATTAATTAATTTGTTCAAATCGAGGAGGTTTAAAGCTACCATGAAAGACATAGAAGGTTGGTTGACATTAGATCTTACATTTGTTATTTCCATGGTAGAACTTGGGTTAAAGGATGAACTAAAGGAAGTAGACCTAGTTCCAGAACTTGATGAACCAGAAAATGTCGACGGGGAGGGAGTTTGTGACTCGAAATATCTATAATCCAAAGGTGGGCTAGTGAGAGGAACCCTGACTCATCGATCAAGGGAGATAATACATACATCCTATAACAAACATAGGCCAAAGGCCTTGCAACCTACGGGACAACCTCCTAGGGGGAGCTATGGTTTCTAGATGAAAATATCCCCCTAAATATGTAAGTTAATCAAAGACAAACATAACAAAGAAATGAACTAAGAAAATAATAATGATCCAAAAATACACTCACTGCGTGCTCAGTTGGTGCAACAAGTGGGTATAAGTGTGTCAAAATCAAAATCAAGATAGACTAACTTAAGAAGCTATATTCTATAAATAGAAATAAATCTAGCTAATAAGAAAAACTACATGCTCTCAAACAAATCCTAGTCTATGGATAAGAATAGTTAATACCCATGTGAATGAGTGAAGGTATGAAAGAGATAGTTGTAACTAGGAGTCAATGGGTAGTCAAGTCCCAAATACCCGGGTAAATCTATCTCAAGTACCCCATCTCTTGTGAGGGCCAAGTAGGTAAGGATACCTAGTAGAGTGGACACTAAGCTACATGTTCACACACATGTGTAATATGTTTCCTTTCCTTCAAGTTTAAATCTAATGGTTGGCAGATCTTGAGTAATGAAAAAGAAAGGAGTCTCATTCACACATCCAGTCCCAACCTTGGCATTATCCACTTCAAAGAGAACATTGGTTACCAAATGGGTTCTAACCATGTGTTATCACTGAAATTTCGTCCGCACAGGGCGACAAGAGCTCCACATCATCAACACAGAAAAACAGTCATTCATGGCACAAGGATTAACTCCACAGCACAACAAAAGGGCCAAAA
>CBVK0101893584.1:0-16636 GCA_900067695.1 Picea abies
TCGTGTATTACTGTATCTCTGTGTTTATGGTTGCATCTCTGATACATTTCTGTTATATTATCGAATATCTGCAATATCTCTGTGCATTTCTTTATTATATCTCCGCTCTCATTTCGTGCCGAAAATAATCCGGATCAAAATCACTCCTTAAAAAATCCATCTCTAACCTATGTAACAGTTTGAGAAAGAAAAGTCTAAACCACCATGGTAGACATAATATGGGAGACTTAAAATATTATGCTAATGGTAGACAGACATAATATGGAAGACTTAAAATATTATGCTAAGGATATTAGGAAGTCAAATTTAAAATTATATTTTTTAATCGTGTTTCAAAATATAACATCCAATGTACAAGAAATGTCACCTACCACATAAAAAAATAAAATCCAAGATAATGATGTGCCACCCTAATTTGTTTGAAATTGAGCACTTGCCACGTAAGAAAGTTAAAAATAAAATCCAAGATAATGATGCGCTGGCCACAAGGGAGGCTGAGGCTTGCGTATAAAAGGCTTCCTAACATAACACCTTTTATAAGCTAACAAATTTGTTTTTAATTGAAAAAGGAATTTGCTGCATATCTCTCATAAAGTGAGACAAGATTCTAAAATGTTTCTCTACGCAAGTCTACTCTATATAAAAAAAAATTATATGTATATCTATGAATAACCATTAGCATGTTGTATGGTATGAAACACGTTTTTTCTCAAGAAACAACCACCACTCTCTCTCTTTTTTTTCTATATATGATATCATAATCATATCTGTTAGCGGGTAAAATCCCCCTATTATTATATTGGGTTGGAATATAGATAGAGTACTGATTTCCTTTAAAAGATAGTGCTATTTCTAAACTAATCCAAACTATTTGAATAGAAAGACAAAAGAGAAGAAGGAAGAGTGGTAGGTGTACCTTTAGTCTTAACGTCCGATGTAGACTTCCTTCACCTTTGTAGCTTCCTAGGATGTGGGTCTCCTCCCAAAGATGACCTACAAGAACACTTAGGAAAACAATGCTACAAAAATACAATCTCTACTTATCAATGTTAGCATTCATATATAAACGTAGATACATTAATCAATAAAGATATCAAGACACAATGTATTGGGACAGGAAAATAACTCTTTTATTCAAAATGAAGATTAAAAGATTCCAACCTTCTTATCGGCGGACGCTCCGTGAACCAGGTACGAGCTCCTCTTACTGCTGCTCCAAGTGCATCATTCCCATGTTGTCCCTCACAATCAGCTGATCTCCTTGGGAAAAGGGAAGCTATTGTATAAGGAGCAAGGGATGAAAGGGAATGTTGAAACCAAATCTCAGAAAGGGCTACAAAACTTGGGCTAGAAGGGGAAGAGATTTTGGCATAGTTTCTTTGTTCTCTTGCTTGATGTTGGAATGAGACCCCGAGACCTCTTTTTATATGACAAAAATATGTTTATTCTGTTTAGGGATGGGCTACAATGGGTAAAATGGTTGGGAAACCCTCAATAGCCTGTAAAGTCCTCTGAATTCCTTGCAACTTTTGGATGTAAACGCAGGATTTTTAGCATGCAACTTGTGTATGTACGATGGTTGTCTAGTATGCAGCTAGCGTGTGTACATGGGAAGTAGTGAAGCAGAGCGCTTGCATGCTCCAAAAATTATTTTTTTAAGAGAGAGTTTCAACTTTAAATTGGGAAAATGTGTAAGTGAAAAGGCCAATGCCATGTATGCATAGGTAGATCATTTTTGGGATATTACAAATGCCCCCTAATGTGTGAGGTCATAATAGCAACTCATGGCAGAAATACATTACAACATATTTACCAGTGGGAAGGCATGGATTCGAGTGAGCCCAGGACCAGAGTTTGAGAGTGTGCCATCTGCAAAATAATAATAATCTCTCCGACGAGGGCATACCCATGCTCAGGATGAACTAATCATGGCCTCCAATCAAGTACAATGTAGATCCATGTCATAGATATGTCTATATAAAGTGTATCCATGAGAAATACACAACGGATCTACATCTCAAAATCATTCAATGATATTCAAGTAAAATATAATATGTATCTTCAAGAAGTATTGATTCCCGCGGTTGGAGATGAGGACACCATAGCTTGAGAAACAACTTCAAGATCTTGAACATCTCAGGTAGGAGTACAATAGGAGTGTAAGACTCACTACTTTGAGGTATTCAACATGCCGTCAGTGAAAGACTGGAGGATCTCGATCATCAGGCACATAACTTCATTTATTTTGAATCTAGACTTGACTGGACTCTCGAGATGGCCGACTCATGAAATTCAAGAGACAAACTGCAGAATGGCCGACTCAGGTTGGACAAAACTTTCCTTGGAAAAAGGCATGAAAGATTATCATACTCGGGTAGCGTAATATTGACATAAGTATGTGATGGAGGAGGCACCGCAAACTCTCCATATGTTTGGAAGAGTAACCAAACGAAGGAGGACACAACTCTATGTAGCGAGAAAAACTTCCTAAGGCCATACTAGATCCCAATGCTTGGTGAACAAATGAAAGGATGTGCTTTGTCTAAGGGCGACTATCTTGCTGCCAAAAAAAAGGGAAAGTATATCCTGTCCCGTCTTTTTGGAATATTTGATTTTTTTTGTCTTTTTCAAATTTTTAATGAGCTTTAAAAAGAATAAAATAATGCTACATTAAAAAGGAGGAATGAATGTCACAAGCAATCAAACTAGTTCCAAGTGCATGAAACATACTAATTCTCAAGGCAAGTAGACATGTGCAGGATAAGGACACTCGGGGAAAATTACTCCATGGGTCAGGGTGTCATATCGCAAAGGGAAAAAGGTGTTGCAAGGCTTGTGTATAAGGAATGCTTTAAAGGTTTAGTTGAGAGCAACATGGAGCGATCATTAGGCCAAATACGTAAATATGATACCCACAATGCAATTAAGCATGACACAACAAGACTCCTTCCATGTGAATTTTTACGATCCTAGAGAAGGTAAGCTCAGTGGTTTTTTCACGATTTAGAAAGTCTGAAAAAATGCTAAAACAAGACTCCAGAGAGTTCCTTTTTCACAATTAGTCTAGTTGGTTCGACAAAGGGTTGAACTTATACCAAAAGATGTCTCTTCAAAACCATTTTAATGAGTGTGATTGAGACAAGATCACTCAGCGATATTTTCAATTTTAAGGAGTCTGAAAAGAGCTTAACTATGGACTCACAACCTTTTTCTGAGTTTAGTCTCCTTAGCCCAAAAAGGAATAAAACATAACTTAGGAGAACTCTTCTAGTGAGACAAGTCTCCCGAGGCATACCTTTTTCCTGGATAATCTATTGGCTGGAAAAAGGGTTAAAATCATGCCGAATAGATGTTCTTTCTGGACCAATTAATGAGTGTGAAAGGAATAAGGTCACTCAACAATTTGTTCATATTTAGGGAGTCTGGAAAGAGCTTAACTATGGACTCCGAGGGGGTTCCTTTTTTGTAAGTAATCTCCAAAGCCCGAAAAAGAGATAAACCAAAATTAAGGAGAATGTTAGTTTTTCGAAATTTTAGTCGCTCGAGCCAAAAAAAGGGTTAAACTTACGCCTAATAATAATCTCCTAGAGAACCGAATTTCCTAGGGCATACCTTTATTCATAAAATTATTCGTCCGGATCGAAAAAGGGGTAAACTATCATTGGACAAATGTGCCTTCAAATTTGAGTTTGGCGAGCGTGAAGGGAAACAAGATCGCTCATAAATATTTTCATTTTTAGAGAGTATGAAAAGGGCTTAAAGAAGAGTCCAGGGGGGATTTTGTTCTCAATTAATCCAGATGAGATCGAAAAGAATAAATAAAGTCTCGTTGGATGTTGCTTTCAAAATCTAAATGATCTTGAAAGACAACAAACCATGCTCATTAGGGATTCTTGTGGGTAAGGTAAAGAATGATGACTATAAAGAAGACTGAGGCTTCAATACGCAATCATGGCGGGACTAACAAGGACTCCCAAGCCTAAAGATAAAACTCACAGCATGGATGCCAAAATCCAACAAAGGATCTACCTAGAATCCATGTAGAGGTAATCTCTACCACCTAATTACGACACTTCTAAAGCAGGTGAGAAGGTTCTGTGTCGCACTTTGGTGGGATCAATCATGTGGAAAAGTGGAAAATTCAACAATATGCAGAATCCGGGGAGTGAAAACCTAACCTATATGCAAAAGTTGAAAAAATGACTTGTACCATGGGATGATATAGGTGTAACCCATCTCAAGAAAACTACCTAAACGAAAGGACAAGTCCATCATAATGACCCAAAGATAACTCAAAAGAGAACTTAAGTAGCCACCAAGTCATGAAAAGTGAAAAAGGGGACCAAATTAGGGGAAAAGGGACCAAAAAAGTCTATAAATAGATGTGGATGGCTCATTTTTACCATTGCAATTTGGAAACTAACAAAAAGGTCAAAAACCCCTTTCCTCAAAATGTGAATTCAAGAAGCTACGGTGGACGAAAAACCCTCACACTTGGACCAAGTAAGTATAAATCAACCTCTCCTTTATTTAAATTCATCTTTATGCATTTGATTTTGGGTTTTGGAGGTGCGCTCCCTTGTAAAAGGGTCACAACTGCATGTACACAAGTTGTCCATGCTCATCCCACGTACATACATGATTGTCTTAAAGACTACCCGCGTACGCCCTCTTTAAAGTTCAAAAAGAAACAAGTAAAGACTAAAACCTATCCAACTTGTGTGTGACAGGATGTATGTTCACTGGAGAGAAAGGGAACATGAGGAGATTGATGTTTTGGTCGATGAGGATCCTGGGGCCATTGCTATGATAGAACAATGTGGCTTGTGGAAATATTTCCAGTGTTTGTTCATGAGGGCACAACCAAGGTTGCTTAATGCATTGATATAGTATTGGAACCCTGATACAAAGGCATTTATGCTAGAGGGTCAATCATTGACCCCAACTAGAGAGGACATTTACTTCTTGACTGATTTCTCTAGGAGAGGGGAACCAATCAACTTGAGAAACTTTCCTCCAGGGTTGTACAACACCGAGGATTACATCGGGATGTAATGTGAGGCTGGTACCGAGAAATTAGGTTCTCGAGTGTCAATTCACAAGATTACCAGCCTCCCTCTTCACATCATTTTATTCATGATTGGGCGGATCATAGGATCCATAACAGTCCATCAGGCCTCCCATGCATAGATGCACTATGCAGTTCAGTGCTTAAAGGCTACCATTTTCGACTGGAGTACTACCATGTTGACATGCATGAAGAAACAACTTACAGACTATTGTAGGCAGACAAACAAGAAATTTGGGTTCAAAACAGTTTTATGCTCCTTCGAGAGAAAGAGAGAGTTCCTAGTCTCAACCTGAGAGAGATAGTAGGAGGGCATATTGCCTCCTTCCCAACATTGTGGAGGTGGGTAGTTTTTCTTCCTAGATAGGGTGGAAGAAGAATCTAGGAGGCGTTTGATGATAAATTCTTTGACTGGTGGGATCGTCAGATTCTAGTCATACAGGACTATCCCTATGGAGGGATTAGTTTCCTAAGATATCTTGACATGCTTGTGCCCCTTAGCGAGGAGTGTAGTGAGACAGGTAACACATTTTTTAAATTTATAAATGTTTAACATTTTATATATATTATCCATTGTATGTGTATGTCAGAGTAATAACTTAAAGATCTATTATATACAGATGTGGGACCTATTCGGCCAACGAACTTCACCAAGACCAGGCTTCATCCTCGACTAGAGGCTGGACCAGCAGGAGCAGGAGGACCCCCAACTGGAGAGACTAAGAGAGTGTTGCGGCGAGTAGAGAGAAGCCTTATGGCTCTCTCTCGTGCAATACCCATGGTAGAGATCGAGGATCTTCCCTTGGCTATGCAGCCACATGTAGTGGGGGTGCCCAAGACGTGGATCCATCTATTTTGGCATCTCGTGAATGTCGTAGTTCACTACAGTAGGGACAATAGGCTTAGACCTTAGATAATGTTGGACCAATTATGTGTCGAGGGAACTTTTTGTACTATGTATTTTAGGGCTTAAGCCCAACGATGTATGCCGACTATTTTTTAGGATTTAATTCCCACTTTGTACTCATGACGCTATTTTTGGATATATCTATCTATCTATATATATATAGATACATACATACATACATACATACATACATACATACATACATCTTTTTTGTCTTATGGATGACATTTTTACAAATGTATTTATATGTGTATGTGTGTGTTTTATTTTTACATGTGAACAACATGCCAATCTAATACTTGATTAGCTAATGTATCAGTTAGTTGGTTAGATCTCCTAGGAACATGAATATACGTAATATAATCAAAAGATCATTCTAAGAGACGTACCCTAAAGAATAGTCAGTGAAGAGTGGGATCATAAACATGGTAAACCCCATTTAACTGGGACACGATGACTTGAGCATCTAAATAAACCCAAAGGAAAGAAATACCATGTGACAAGGCGTCACGTAGTAACTCTATCACTGCATTGTACTCGACACCATTATTGGTTGCTTCGCCTAGAAAAATGCCTCCAGAAGATAACAACTGACCACTAGGTGTAAAAATCACCCAAGCTGCGGAAGCAAGCCTCAGAGTGTGTTGGCTAGATTCGTCGGTAAACCCAACATAAACTTTTGATTCACTTAACATCTGCCATCATGAAAAAGAGAAAATAAATAACTACATGTCCATAAAACAAAAAAGACAAAAATGTATAAAAAGACTATACATATATATAAGAATCCATGCCCAGGAGACCAACCTAAGTGTAATACTTCTTACGATAGATCACATTTCTAGGATCCTCTAAGGCATTACCCTTGAAATCAACCAAATGGTAAACACCCTTTTCTAAGACCTCTTTCACAATGAAAGATCTAAACCACATGGTTTGAACTTGCCTTCCCCCAAGGGATCTTTTTATTTCTCGTAGACTAGGACAATATCTCATTTAGAGAAAATACGAGGGCGGAGGAACCGATCATATTGACACTTGACCCAGTGCTTATGAGCCTCGTTAGCCAAGGCTGCATCTCAACGCTGCTCAAGATATAAAAGATGTTCCTCAAGTGGTGTAGTGTCTGGAAGTAGTTCTACTGCCAACTTCATAGAAGGGATTGGACATTCAATAGGAAAGACTGATTCTAGCCAATAGACGAGTTGAAAAGGTGAAAACCCGGTAGCATTCTTTACAGAAGTTCGATAAGCCCACAACATCGAATATAAAATCAAATGCCAATTTGACTTGGTCAAATTGATCATTCACTGAAGAATAGTCTTGGGAGACTTATTCACAACTTCAACCTGACTATTCTCTTGTGGGTAGTATGGTGAAGAATGTTCCTATTTAAAACCAAGCTTTGATGTTAATTCGACCATCACTTTGTTCTGAAAGTGACTACCATGGTTAATGGCAATCTCTTCTGGGATACCGAATCTAGCTACTATCTAATTGAAAATGAAAAGAGCAGCAATTTCCCCGTCATTGTTAAATGTTGGCATAGCTTTGACCCACTTTGTAAAGTAGTCTATTGTTACGATGATATAGTGATGTCCCCTGGCAGAAGTCGGGTAACATGTAGTGAAATCAATCCCCCATTTAGTGAAGGGACTGACAACAATAACCGAAAACATAGGAGCAGGGTGTGCCCGCATCTTTCGATAGAAGATCTGGCACGAGTGACACTTTTTAACTGCCTCAACACAATATTTTATTAACGAGGGCCACAATTATCCGACGTGAAGAATATTTTGGGTTGTTTCCAACCCAGACAAATGATCGCCACATGCTTCAGTGTGATAGTCGTTCAAAACAAGCTCTGTTTCTTCATGAGTAAGACATTGTTGAAGAATGCAATCGAACCCTCGACGATACAAAGTGTCATTGAGGATGAGATAGTTTCGCGCTTGGTGTTGTATTCGTTGACACCCATCATAAGAAGTAGAAGCGGGGAACTGAAAAGTCTGCAGATACACAAGTATATCTCCATACTAGGGGTCTGAAGATGTGATCAGAAAAATATCTCCATTAATTGGTGACTCTTTGGGAAACAAATCACCACTTTCGACCAGTTATTCTCATATTAACTTCACAAAATCCAAGGACTTCTTAGATTTCACTGAAAAAAATCCAAGTCAAACTCTTTTAGGATAAATATCCATCGAATGATTTTTACGTCGATGACCCGTCGCATTAACACATATTGAAAGGGGTTGACGGCAACAATGAGGATGGTCTTGCAAAGTAATATATAGTGACAGAACCATTGGACAACGTGAATGACTTCCAAATCTAGATTCTTAACATGTGAGTAGTTGAGTTTCGGTCCAACTAGGCCTCGACTAAGATAATATACAATGTTCTCTTCTAGCGCATCATCTTCTTGTACCAAGACTGTGTTGATTATAGACTCTGCGACAACCAAATATAACAAGAAATCCTTTCCATAATCAGGAGGACTGAGAAGAGGGGCAGACGTCAGAGTGTGTTTCAATGCATCAAAAGAGCGTATAACCGCTTCGTCCCAACAGAATGGGATTCTCTTTTTTAAGAGATGCGTGAACTCTTTCATAATATCGACATAATTAGCAAAAAAACGCCGAAGAAAATTTCCTTTCCCCTATAAACTCTGAAGCTAGGGAATTGTGCATAGGGGAGGAAATTGAACTATTTCCTCAACCTTTATAGGATCAACAATGATCCCTTTTGTTGACACTATGAAACCTAATAAACAACCCGATGTCACACAAAAACTGCACTTGTTTGGATTCAAGCGAATCCAATAGTAGTGACACCTCTCAAAGATTAGTCGTAAATGGGCAGGATGATCGGATCTCTTGTGAGAACGTAATCCCATATCATCCAGGTATGCCTCGACTATGTGTTTGAGGTCATGAAAATAAAATGACATGGCCTGCTGAAAAGTAGCTCCAACATTCTTTAGGCCAAAAGGCATTTTTTGATACACGAAAGTACCCCAAGGACAAATAAAAGTCATTTTATGTTTGTCCTTGAGTTTGATTTGAAATTGGATATACCCTGAAAAATCATCCATGAAAGAAAATACCTCGCCACCTGCACATTCATAGACGATTTGGTCAATAAATGGGGTTGGAAAATAGTGTTTTAGGAAAGTTTTTCTCAAATCATGGAAATCCATACATACGTGAATCATGCCTTGATTCTTGTTGACAAGAACAAGGTTCGATACCCATTCCTTCAATTGCACGAGGTAGATGAAACAAGCTTTGAGGAGTTTCTCTACTTCAACCTTTATCGTCACTTCTTTACGAGGATTGACCAAGCAAAGCTTCTATCAGACCGGTTTAACATCAATATAAGTCATGATGTTGTGTTCAACAATTCATGGGTCAATGCCTGGCATCTCCTCATAAGACCATAAAAAACTTCACAAAACTATTTAAACAATTTGATGTAGATTCGAATCTCTATGGGAGAGAAATCCGGTCCGACGAAGACATTTTCCACAATGCCAGAGTTTCTGAAGATATCGATAGGAATCATTGTAGAAATACCTTCCATGTTTCCCTCGACATATACTCCATGCATATCCATAGGGTTAATAGGACAAGAGATATCTCCATTCATGGTCATAACAAACTCTCCTACCTTTATTCTCCTTAGCTCGGGAAGGAAATAAGATCTATGTTGAAGATCATCCCAAGGTCTATCTGGACTAGTCATTGCCTCCAAAATTGCCTCATTAGATGGAAAGACTATGTCTAAAGGGTCTTGAACGACGTGAGAGTATTGAGCCCAAATATGCTCGAGAAATGGATCTATCTCCTCTGTGGGGAGATGGATCAGGGTTTCCCGAGGCTTGCTAGACAACACTGTACAGAACCTCAACAACAGATAATGGCATGGCCATACCAAGGTGCCCTACCCCTTCTATTGAAGTCGATGGGGAAGGTAAAGTCCATGGGTTATGAAAGTAGATCATTTTGAAAGACAAAACTTGAAAAATATCATCCTTCGACTGGTCGGGGATGGTCAAAATAAACCTTACATCATTGGAAGGAGGTGGATAATCAAAAGTTCCCATCAAATACAGAAACAAACCGACACCTAAGTTGACAGTGCCTGGCTACGGGTTATAAATCATTGGGACCGTGGATGCACCCAATCAAGGGTTAAGACCGAAGAAGGACAACTTGCCAACAGTTATAATCTGAAAAATGGTGGCTACAACTGCATTCATTGTGTAAGTCCAACTACACCCTATAAACATATTGTATCGAGAGGCGCATCAACTACTTCAACTTTGACACACACAGTTTAACCCTCCAACTGCACAGGGAAAGAGGGAATTATACCATGTGGTCTAAATGAACGTTTGTCAAACGTTGTAAGCAACATGGGCGACGAAGCCAACTCAGGTTGGCCAATGGATTTCCAACATGCCAATGACATCACGCAAGTCAAGGCACCCTCATCAACCACCGTACACAATATGTTCTGTGTCAAATATTTCATGGTGTACGCCACTACTATCTAAAATACAACATGGTGAGGAAGATGAGGTTTATGGTCTATCAGATCGAAAATGATCATTCATGAGTTACTGGGCTCTGCCACTTCCAAGGCATAAAATAACACTTTTCTCTGAGAGGGGAAACTTTGGAGAACCTCCATAGAAGACATTACACAAGGCATTTGTGTCAAATCCTCCACAATGGAGTAATTCTAAGCATCCCTCACGTTTGGGTTGTCAGTAGCCTTCTTGAACGCACCTTTAGGGATGTGAGTCATTGTTTCTCCCACTATCTTCTCAATTTGAAGTGGAGTCAATGGGTTGGAGGCCTACTTTCCCTTCTCCACAGATTTTGGCGTTCTGTAGTCACAAGTCGTGGTTGATAAATGAGCTTTTTCATTCATCATGTAAATTTTTGCAACCGGGTTGTTTAGATTAGGCACGGGGGGTCCCTGACTGGCCCCATATGCACTCGTGGATGCGAAATATTGAGCCATATTTTTCCCTTGTGGAAAAGGGTTTGTCAACACAGCAAGTTGTTGTTGTGTCAATATCTTATGGGAAACAAGCCGAGGGAATATGTGAGTCAAGTGGTCGTCTATGCAAATCTTACATAGAAACTTCACCTTTCTCTTTTCAGTTTTTCCCTCACCAGAATTATTTGAAACCATTTTATCCTCCTTACCCTTCTTGTTTTTATGTTTCTTATTTCCCTTGGTCTCCTGGTTAGACTTGGGATTTGTCGATTACACACTGTGTACATCCAATGTCTAGGTAATGGAGGCAATGAAACTAGGAGTTTGGTTGGCCACAGTTTGTTGAATCGATAACTGTTGTAATTGATTAGACAACAGATCCATGGAATTTCTCTATGTTGAGCCCACTATTCCATCAACATGAGGCCCAGATTTCTTCTTGGCTTTGTCAAGAGTTGACTGTGGTGCATCAGGTAATATCTCGTATAGCATGTCGAACTGAGAGTAAATCAATTCTAGCTGTTGGGATCTCATGATATCCTCTTCTTCAGAAAACACCCTAGACATTGCTACGTATTTGGACACACAAGGAAACAAAGAATTTAAGAAACACTTGAGAAAGAATGCAGAAGGGACCTTGAATTTAATCAAACTCTTTCGTTGCTACCATTCTCGGATGTGATCCAAGATATGGTCAACTTTCGTTTGCTCAAAGTTGGCCAACAACTCAGCGTCGTCATCGTATCTCAATGGCAACTGGAAGTGGTTCAAGAAAACCATAGCTAGGTCATTAAAGTAAGAATACTTTGAGTTGTCAAGATGAATATACCATTTTGTTGCACCCCCTATAAGAGTGTGTTGAAGCAAGCACAACTGAACAAAGTCATCCTTCAACGAGTTGGATGAGCACCAGAAGTGAAAATTCATCACGTTATCACCTGGATCTTTGCCAGGATTTCCATCAAACTTAGGGATGTTAGAAGGAAACTCAGTTGGCATGGGGGGGCAACGCAGATCATGAAAAATCGGGTCATTTAACATTATCAAGAGGCATGGAAAATGAAGAGTTTCCAGAAATGGTACTCTCGGTTGTGGAGTATTTACATGAAAACAGGGGCCTAGATTTTGGTTGGCACTAGGTTTCTAAGAAAAGTTGGAATGTTGGGCATGGTTTTGGTAGATTCCATGATGGCACTCTATAAAAAAATGGACTTGCATTTGATGTTGTATCGTTGATTGATTCCCTAAGTTAGATGACATGGCTTGAGCAGGGATTGCTCCTTGTACAGTGTTCCACAGAGCTTGGTTGGGGATGCCCTCAACCAACCCTCTAGGCATAGGTACAGAACCTTTCCCAAGGTTTCACATAGTGTGGGAGGGTTTTCCCCTGATCGACATCCCTTGCAAGGGAAATGAGCCCTGCCAAGGATTCCCAAGACCTTGCGAGGAGTAAACTCCTATCATTGCTCCCTGTGAAGGAATGAAACCTTACACATGGTTTTTTTGACTAAAGATGATGTTTCCCCCAGTCGAGAAAGAAGACGAAGTAAAAGCGTTATTTCCAAACACACCAAACAAAGAAAATGACATTGATCCCACCGGAGTCATGTAGGATGAAGGTCCCTGACTCCCTCCACTAAACAAACTATAGTTGGTATTAGGCCCAATTCGATGTTGAAACATGCCACCGTGTGAATGGGACGGAGGAGGAATGTGACCTCCACCATAAGAAATAACATTGAACGGGGAAGTGGTGCTCACAATGGATCCTTGCAAGGGAGAATTCAAGCTCCCTTCCCCCACACCAATGGTTTGTAGAGTAGAGTATGTGTGAACCGAGTTAGAGTCAAAACTAGGCATCCCATATGAAAAGGGAGTGCCTAATGCATTCTGAATGAAGGGAATAGTGAGACGAACAAAGTTCGCTCACACAAGAATTATCCAAAATACTTGGAATATAACAAAGTAATCCATATAGGACTGTAAACAATGAATGAATAATGAGATATAATGAGATGATTACAACTGAGAATGAGGGCCTGCTTATATACCCATGCAGGGGTTCCCTTTACCAATAGTCATGTCCTTTGAGACATGACCTTTCATTATTTAATAATTATTATTTATTAACTATTATTATGTTATGAATATCTATTTATATATATTTTATGTTCATAACATTGCCTTCCCCTTAAAAATGCTTTGTCCTCAAAGCATAAGCACTGGAAAGCTTCCCTTTGAACTTTTGTTCTAGCACACGATGGCTTCTCAAATCTTTTGTGCTTGTAGTTGCGACTCTCGATGAAACAAGATGATATAACCTTCGAATTCCCAAACTAATGTGTTGCATCTTTTGGGGAGTGATCCATCCCAAATCTACTTTCATTGGAATTGTTGGATGATTGATTGTTCCAAGTTGTTGATTTTGTCTTCGTTCTTTTGCAGTGTGGTATTTTATTTGTTGGTAAGAAGAACATTGTTTATTTTCCTCTTCTCCTAATCGTTGGTCAGAAGGACTCTTGTGGTTTGGATGATGATAAGGCATCCTAATCTCTTGTGACCTTTCCTTGGAATCATATTCTTTTGATGTTTGTAGTGATCTGTCCACGTAAGCATTCTTGTGAATATGACCCTTATTTGACTTTGTATTAGTTCCTTTTTCCACTGTCGAGATTTGAATGTCGGATAAATTCTCTATTGGATCAGTCAGTGTTTCCTTGTCGATTAATGATGTTTTGCGATATAGCTCTTCTTGTAAAGACTTCTTATCGTGCTTGAGCTTTTTAACCCGAGTTAATAAATCTTGATTATGTTGTCTTAATCGTAAAATTTCTTCTTTATCTTCTGACTTGTCATCTTTATTTTTTGATTCTAGATTCTCCTTTCTTTTGTCCTTTAAGATTTTAATTTGTTCTAATAACTTTTTATTAAGGTTCCTTAGGCAGGAGCTTTCTTCCTCCTTTTCGATTAATTTCTCTTTGAGACCTTCATTTTCTTGTTCAAATTTTTGAAAACACCGCTTCTTCTCCCTGGACTTCGTGATTTTTGCAAGTAGTTTTTGATTATGATTTCTTAGGCGAGAAATCTCTTCATCTTTTTCAATGATGATTTTGTAATATTCTTCTTGTCGATCTTGCAACTTTTGTATTGACTTCTGATTATCTGGAAGGATCACTTCTGATATGTCCTTCAGGTCTTTTGATGATGGGGCTTCTGAAATTGACTTCATTGTAGCGTCCTGTAATGTGAATTTCTTCTTCTTATAAGAAAATGTTAAAAACTTTCTCTTTGTGTTGAACATAAAAGTACCTAAGGTATCTACCCAAGTTGATTCTAGAATTATATCAACACTGCGTTGATACATTGATACCACATTGAATTGACCTATGAATTTGTACTCATCAATAGATAGTTGTAGGTTCTTAATTTCATATTTCCCATCGAAAAGACACGTTTTATTTTCAATTATATTTGGCTCTAAAACCATTAATTGGTTTTCCAGGTCAACGTTAATGTGATTTTTCCTAACGGTCGGGCAAATAGCGATGTTGATATTTTTTCCCTGAATAGTCCCATTAACATTTAATAAGGGATCCTCATATTTTTTATAAGTATGAGGGAATCTTCCTCCTTCCATTTGAATTGTATTTTTTTTTTTTTTTCTATTCTTGACTTTATAGCTCTTTTATATCTCCTTTGATAATAGTTTAGGATATCAATATAATATTTGAAATGTACCTTTTTTTTAGGTATCTCCTTTTTTTTTTTTTTAATATATCTCCTTTTTTATTTTATATACTTTATAAAAGGTATTAAAGTATCTCCTCTTTTCTTTTTTTACTTTCAAAATACTCTTGCTTTATAATTAAATATCTTATATAAAATATCTTTTCTCTTTATTATTGTACCTTCCAATATTCTTAAAATCCTTTATATATATATATATATATATAACTTTAATGTCTTTCTTTAATAACTTTTATCTTTTAATAAAAGTAATTTTATATTTCCCTTATTTTTAATCCACTTGAGTTTGTATATATAGAGATACATAATACCTTTTGGATTAAAAAAATCTCTTTCTTCACTTTATTCTTTACTTTAAAATTTTCAAATATCACTTTTTTTGGAATTGAACAATCACTTTATCCCTTTAATTTGGGGATTAAAAAATATATATTTTTTAAATTATCCTTTTATATCTTCAAATTAAAATTGAAGGACCTTTTCTTAATATATCTTTGACTTTTCTTTTCTCAAATTAGGAATGTTCTTATTTCTCTTATTTTCCTAATGTTGTAATTGATAATTAACATAAGGCTCACGACTTGATTACCTTAACCACTTTATACTAATTATTCACTTTGACTTATATAATAAGTAACTCAATACTAGCAAATTGCTTATTCGTTAACAAGAATTTTCGTTGATTTATATGATGGTATCCCCTAATATGTATATTCACTTAATATACTTATTATCAAGCCTTTAATTTATTTTATTTTAATTAAGGGGTGGCTTATATTGAAACGGTGGTACCTCACCAGTCGCAGCCTATACGGAACTCAAAACCTATACGAAAACTCAATTAATGCCTAGATTGAAATCTAAACCAAATCTGTAAAGACCCAGGTAGTACGGAATTGACAGTTGCACGGGATCAATCAATTTCTTTAATCGATGACTGTACAGACTGGTGCGAATGTGTACGGATTCGTATGGATTTCTGTTGGTGTATATAAATGGCACGATTTCGAAACAGACCGATTCAAAGATAATTTGTGTGCACTGATATGACTTTAACTCTAATCACGACCTACTCGTTGACTGGTTAACTGTCCAGATTAATGGCGGCTCGATCTGTCTATGTATCCTAGTGGAACACCTCAGGGCTGGCGGATTACAGTGATTTTTGTTGGTGTGTATAAATGCCACGATTTGTAAACCAGGTTGCAATAATATAAAAAAAATCTGTAACAAAGCACTTTGGTATATGTACTTAACAGAGCACTCTAGTTGGCGAATGATACTATAAATATATTGATACTTGTAGAACCTTTTGTACAACACGTTTTGGTGCCAGATATTTTGTTTGCGGCTGTGCAGATTTTTTTATTTTATTTTTTATTTAAACAGTAGTTTCTTTGATATGCTGCTTTAGACACATTTAATCAAAATTATAATCCTTGTTTTTATTTTTATTTTGGTTCTTTTTATAACAAAATTTCTGATATAAATAATGTTCTTGATTTCTTGGCAGAGAAATGTTCTTCAACAGAATCCTGAGTTTATATATGGCCAAAAGCCTAAATTGGTCAAAGACCACAGTTCTTAAGAAATTTGAAAATTTGAATGGCCAAAGGCCTGGTTGGTGGTCAAAGACCAAATTTCTCAGAGAAACTCTGAAACGATGGGGTTGGCTAAAAGTCGGTTCAGACAAGGTCTGGTAAAGAGAGTGGCCAAAGGCCGGGATCAGAAAACGCAGCTCTGATACCAAATGAGATGAACAAAGTTCGCTCACACAAGAATTATCCAAAATACTTGGAATATAACAAAGTAATCCATATAGGACTGTAAACAATAAATGAATAATGAGATATAATGAGATGATTACAACTGAGAATGAGGGCCTGCTTATATACCCA
>CBVK0101893585.1:0-15154 GCA_900067695.1 Picea abies
CTATTATTATGTTATGAATATCTATTTATATATATTTTATGTTCATAACAAATAGTGGTTGAAGTCGTCGAAGGAATCAAACCACTACCTGAAGTAGTGGGTGTTGGGGCAATCATGGTCCTGACAGGAGGAGGTATAATGCCCCCTCCAGCGATAGTCGTGATGGGAGTATGAGGACTCCCAGATGAAGTATCACTTGTTGCTTCCATTGCCACTCATTGAATAAATTGGTATTCAGGAGATGTCACCCTGGGAGGGACTATTTGAATTAGAAGTGGTGCTAATAAGTCAGTGATTGAAGTATTTGATGGCCCGAAACCTTCGGTCTCAAGGTCATAAATGATGGATTCCTCCGGTGCGGGAAATTATTCTCTCGGATCTGTCTTAGGAACAGTTTCCTATGACCCGGTAACCTCAAATGATCCTTCTTTATCTATCCTACACCTCAACGGTGGCAGAGGTGGCTCCAAAGTAACCAACGATAGGCCCTGAAGCTTACGAGAATGACGGAGTTGTTGATCTTCCACCTTGTGAAATGATCAACCGACACAATAGGGTTTAGCTAGCGTGAAATCAAATAGCACACACTAAAAGTTCCTAAAGGCAAATCAAGTAGACAACTAACTAGTAGGAAGAATAGTTACGCCAATTGACACTAGAGAAACTTATTGGTGCAAGTGCAACTCAAAAACGGAAGCAACCTCTGGTATACTCTTCAAAGCACGATCCGATGTCTATCCTAAGTACCGTGGTATCCCCCCACAATAACCTGTGTAAGTCTGTAAAAATAGGCAACTAGGTTTCCAACTCATAGTCAGTCACCAGGAGGGTACAATCAACTGTCGGTTTGATCGCAATGAGCAGGGTACCGAAGGAAATTGCTTTGGAAGAAAACTGAGGATATCGAATGTATTCAAGGTCCATGAGGCTCTGTAGTCAAATGCGATAAGTGTGATTCCCAATAAATACCCTCAATATACAATCCCCACTATGCTTGGACTGACTTTGGAGGGGTTATCTCCTCTACCTTTACTTATGCGACCTCATGTTTAGCCCCTGTGTTAGAGGGGGGTCCCGAATAACTCTTACGAAACTGGAATTTATACACTCCCTATCTCAGACTCCAATTTTTGTTTTATATGGCCTTGAACAACTTTATATGGACTCAAAAAGAAATTGAAAAAACCAATTTAAACCAAAAACCTCCCACTCATACCCTAGAGAGAGTCCCTAGTGGAGTTGCCAATTCTGCTAGCGAGGAAAATCCCCCTATTACTATACTGGGTCGGAATATAGGCAGAGCACTGACTTCCCTTAAAAGACAATTCTATTTCTAAACTACCCCAAACTATCTGAACAGAAAGAAAAAAGAGAATAAGGAAGAGTGGTAAGTTTACCTTTGGTCCTAACATCTGATGTAGACTTCCTTCACCTTCGTAGCTTCCTAGTCTGAGGGTCTCCTCCCAAAGATGACCTACAAGAACACTTAGGAAAACAATGCTAAAAAATGAAATCTCTACTTATCAATGTTAGCATTCAGATATAAACGTAGATGCATTAATCAATAAAGATATCGAGACGCAATGTATTGGGATAGGAAAATAACTCTTTTATTCAAAATGAAGATTAAAAGATTACAACCTTCTTATCGGCAGAAGCTCCGCAAACCAAGTCTGGGATCCTCTTATTGTTGTTCCAAATGTACCATTCTCATGTTGGCTCTCACAATCAACTGATCTCCTTGGGAAAAGGGAAGGGAGTGTATAAGGAGAAAGGGTTGAAAGAGAATGTTGAGGCCAAATCTCAGAAAGGGATGCAAAACTTGGGCTAGAAGGGGAAGGGATTTTAGCATAGTTTCTTTGTTCTCTTTCTTAATGTTGGAATGATACCCCAAGACCTCTTTTTATATGACAAAAAAACGGTTATTCGGTTTGGGGACGGGCTACACTGGGTAAAATGGTTGGGAAACCCTCAATAGCCTGTAAACTCTGCCGAATTCCTTGCAAATTTTTATTTTTTGCAACTTTTGGAGGTAAACGCGGGATTTGTATCATGCAACTTGCATATGTACATTGGTTGTCTAGTATGTAGCTAGGATATGTATGCGGGAAGTAGTGAAGCAGAGTGCGTACATGCTCCAAAAAATGGTTTTTTAAGAGAGAGATTCAACAATAAATTGGTAAAATGTGTAAGTGAAAAGGTCAATGCCATGTATGCATAGGTAGAGCATTTTTGGGCTATAACAATACCCAAGCATCATAGTGACCCACTTGTGCTGCTTTAGGGACGATATCCTTTGTTCCAAACAATTATTCAAACTATGAAGATTTTTCTTGATTTGGAAGCTCTGCCAAATGAGATATGGGTGCCATGTATCTATTGCATGAATGATGACCTCATATCTTTCTCATAGGTTGACTTGCACAAATTTTTGTCACTCAATTATTTACTGGTGAATGCCAAGGGGCACCTTTCTTTCTTCAACATGGTTATGAGACCTGTACATAATGCATCACATTCCAAGAAAAACGTTTTAGTGAAATCAAGCGTAGCTAAGATAAGTATAATAGACATGGATTCTTTAAATTTGAAAAGGCTTTCTTAATAGCCTCATTTCAGACAAAGGAATTGTTTTTTAGCAAGGTGGTTAAGGGGAGCATAATGCACCCATACTTCTTCAAAAACTTTTTTGAGTAGTCTGTAAGTCTTAAGAAACCACATGATATTTTTAGGGTCTTGGGGCATGACCAATCTTACATAACCTCAATTTTCTTGGGATCCACTCACACCCCATCCTTACTAACAATGTGACCCAAATATTTGACCTTTGAAGTATCAAATGCACATTTGAAATATTTAATGAAAAAATTGGTTGTCCTAGAGAAGTTGCAGGGATTTATTAACATACTCCATATGTGCTTCCCAAGTCTCATTATATATCAAGATATCATTAAAAAAAAATACAAACACAAATTTGTGCAAAAAGGGGCAAAACAATCTTATTAATAAGGCTAAAAAAATGTGGATGGACCATTGCAAAGTGTGTTATGGGTCAATAATAATAGATCATAACACATAAAACATATTCTTCAAACAACTTAAAGTTTAGTGTTTTAAAAAATAATGAAAAAACTAGAAATCAAAAGTTTTTAACAATTTTCTTAAATATAAATAAAATGATGATTTTTTTTAATATCGAATGAACAACTTATAATAGATGTGTGTCTAAACAAACTTTGGATACTCAAATATAAGTTCATAACTTGGCTCTTTGTTATTTGAGTGTCAAGAAATTTGTCTTTATTTACCATCCTCTTAATCTTAAACCCAAATGTCCATTCTACAATAGTCCAAATCCATTCAAATGCCCTTTCTTACTTTCTCCTTTTGACAATTTTGTGTGTTAATAGATTTTGTGAACTTACTATCTCCTTTTGATAATTTTGTTTAGGTTTGTCAAACTTTTGTTAGCAAGGCAATGAACTAAGGTTTTTGTCTTGAAAAAAAAATAATATAATTTTTTAATGAGACAACATTTTTTTGTTGGGTTGAATGTAATACACACATCATACTATTAATATATGTTATGGTATTTGTTGTTAATTGTATAATTTAGTTGGTTGTTAAATTTGGTCAAAACTACTTATAAATAATAATGTCCAACATATAATATAGAAGATTAAAATAAATTTGAATAATAAAATTTTACAAATTAAATATATTAGTTAAAATTTAATTTTTTTTTCATAATATTTGTTGAGTTATTAAAATCTAAATATTAATATAATCTTCATTAAAATTTTATTCTCCTAAATAACATGTTTTCCCTTCATATTTAATACACTTATTATGTATTTAATTTAAATTTATGAAAGGAGTGATCTATAAAAGATTCAACTCCATCTATAGAAACTGATTATTTATTACAAAGTGAATAACCACTTATATACTATATCTCTCACCAAAAATATTCATGACTTATCTAAATCCAAAAACATACCAATTTTCTTAATTTAGATATTCTAAATATCTAAACCAAAATTACATCAACAATACATCTTACTCTCTCAACCATTGAGAACACAAGCTTAAAATATAGAAGTCTAAACCACTCTCGGAGACTTAAAATATTATGCTAAGAAGTCGAATTTAAAATTAGATTTTTTTAATCATGTGAAATATAGTATTCAATGTACAAAGAAATTTCACCTACCACAGAAAAATTAGAAGCTAAATCCAAGAATATGATGCGCCACCCTAAGTGGTTTGAAATTGAGCAATCACGACGTAGGAAAATTTAAAATAAAATCCAAGATAATGATGCACTGCCCACAAGGGATTCCTTAAGGCTAAGGCTTGCGTATAAAAGGCTTCCTCACATAACACCTTTTATAAGATAACAAATTTATTTTTAATTAAAAAAATCATCGACATTCGCAATCATAGTTAATCATCAGCAAAATTCATATGACACGGATGGCAAAGTTGAGTAATATATATATATGAATGAAAATCCAATATACATCAAATGGTTTACGTGGAACCATGTAGATGATGTGGACCTCGACAACTAATGTGGACTTGGAAAGTTGACATGGAGGTTGATAGGGTGACATGGCAGCATTAAAGGTAACATGTGAACATCAATGCCACCTTAATGTACACATGTCATGTCAATCAACGGAGAGGACACATTAGCAAGGATGCCACATCATCCAGAAGAAAGTGATAGGAGTAAGGGCTCTAAGCTTGAGTGGACAACACAATTGTCAAATGAGGAAGAAACACTTTCAAAGTAGTTTCAATTTGGGAAAATGAGTATAGGATGATAAATGAGAATACCAAGTGAGAAAATAACTAAAGAAAACAACATATAATTCTTAATCATCCTTATTCCAAGGTGTGGATGTATAAATTAGATGAGCAAGTAGGGTAGTCAAAGGTGATGGTTAATTAGTAGGTTGAAGGATTGACCAAGAATGGCATAGAGGAGTATCTAGAGAAAACAACAACACTCTTGATGAATATTGATGTTCAAGTTAAGAGCATTATAACAATTATTGTTGACAAGATGGCTAAATATATTGTACTGAGAAGGTTGTGTTGACGAGTCTAAATTCACCCAACAACAGTAAGGGGTTCTCCCTGATAAGAAGTCCCAATTAGAACTCTCACCGTTTGGAATAGGGAATCCATCCGAATTCTGGCTCGGCAACCATTGTTGGTTTGGTTCTACCGGTTGTGGCCTGGTCCACCGATGAAGGTAAGTGATGGGTGGTTGTGCAAACAAAAGATGTAGATGAAGACTATCTAAATGCAGACCTAATCTAATTCTAATCTAACATATCCTAGATAGGAGTGAACTAAAGTAACATAATGAGTTGTAATGAAATTAAACTATGCATAAACTCCAATCAGATAGCTATCATAAAGGTGCATAGTTAGAAACACATGCATACAAGTCTATAACCATAATAGTCTAAGTCACGTTTATGCATACATTCACAACTCATTCGCTCAGGACATGTAATATAAGAAAGAGTAACAAAACTGCAAGAAGACATATATTGCGTCAGAATAGTCCATAAACAAACATGCTCTTACAACCCATGTGAACAACAAACATTCTACTTGAAATAGTTCGCAGCAAAACAATGACACATGCGAGTCCTTCTCTCTATCAAAAGTTGTCCCTGTGGGCTTCTCCATATTAATAGTTTCAAGAATAGTACATGAAAACTCTAAGGATAGCTCTCCAATTTTAGTTGACACTGTATTCCCAAAGTAGTTCAGAAGTGTACAATGTTTGAAGAGCCAAAAAACCCCCGTCTTTCGATTCAGTTCTAGTATTTATTTGAGGTTCAATAAGACCTTTGGCCTTTCATCTCCCTCTGTGACCTTTCGTATTCCAACGTTTGTCCTCATCCTCTTTGTGATGATGAGTAACAAGGACAACAATTACATTTCAAATTTGTCTCCTAGAGTTAGTGAGTCGTCATGGATTTCGACCATATGTGTCTTGCGCATCATGAAGACTGGCCTTAGACATGGGGGCACCTTCATCGTCCGAGTTTGACAATCGATCATCATGGAGTTTCTAGATATCTTCTTTATCCATTTTCCTCAAATTGTCTTTGCTAGTCCTCCATCACTGCTACATCTTTCGTTATTGCTCCTTCGTCGTCTTTGATTGTAGATTTCATCGCGAGAACGTTGAGCACGACCCTCCTTCGCTCGATACCTGACAACATTCAACATATAATAGATGAGAGTAAATCCAAATAAACTATTAGGAATAATAATCCGAATGAAAATAATTGAGGCATTAAATGATTGAAATATCAAATAAACTTCTCTGGGTTCAATTCCTGGTTGTTCTAATCATAATTGAGGTGTTGCGTTCTCTGGGGTTGCCAACAATACCATATATTCATATTAAAAAATGAGGGAAATAAGTTAGGAATTTATTAAAATCTATAACTAGAAATTTGTAGATATCGTAAATACATTTCCAACGGTATAAAGAATGTGCAAAACAAACATCCAAGTCAAAAGTTATAACCATTTTACAAAAGCTAGTTTTTTATGTACCAAAGGAGTTAATACTAACTCCTTCGACTTGCCATCGGAGAAGTTAATAGTAACTCCTCTGACTTGCCATCAGAGGAGTTTGAACTAACTCCTTCGATTTTCATCTGATGTGTTGATGGAAACTCCTGCGATGCACATCGAAGGAGTTAATGAGCACTCCTCTGATTTGCATCGGAGGCCAAGTCATGAACCTCGCCGGGTGAAAGATGGGGGCTGAGTTATAAAATTTGTCGAATGATCATGTTGGCATACTCTCATCTAAACTCTCTGGGAAAGCGGTTGTCGCAAATTCAAAACCTATACCTTGCCTCTATATCATCATCATGCATGTGTTGCAGAATCTCTAAGCTTGAAATGTCATACATTGATCTTGGTTTCATATAATAACACTCAGTTTAAATGTGATTTTAAACAAGTTTATGAAAAAGGAAGAAATTTCAAAATATTTAAAAAATTGTTAAAATGGGGTTCCCAACTCTTACCTCATTTCTTATACTTAGGATTTATTATTAAAATGTTTTAATCCTAAAATGTTTCAAAAAGATTAAAATAAGGGGGGGTTATGAGTCCAACCCTTCCCTTCCTTCACGCTTTCCTGGCAAATTATTTAATTTGAATCAAAAGGGAAAGGGGGTGGCATGCCACACCCCTTCTTCCCACATGTCATAATGCAAGTTTTTATATGGAGGGGGGTCGTGAGTCACCTCCTCTCCCATTCTCATGTTATAAACAACTCAACGTGACCCAATACTTTGACATTCAACATTACTTGAGATATGTCTATATCATAGCGTTAATGCACTGGATTTTATTAGAATTATGTAGTTAAGCACGCTTAGGCTAGAGTAGTACTAGGATGGGTGATCGTTTAGTGAGTCTTAGTATTTTTTTATACATATCTGAGTGGGTCTAATGGTTAAGAACATGTGTTTCCTCTTAAGAGGTCACAAGTTCAAATTCAGAGGGGAATAGGGTATGTATACCTCCGTAGACTTTGCCAATAAAATCTCTGAGTGAAGATGGTCTCATACACCAATTTAATGTCTGGCTTCGCTGTGACCTTAAAAATAAATTATTATTATTATTAAGACTAAGTACTCCAATAATGTGCGACAATTTTAAGATTAAGTGATCCAATAGTGTGCGGCCATGTTAAGACTAAGTGCTCCGGTCACAAGCGGAGAGGTTAGTGTTAAGTCTTCCGATAGTGCGTTAGAGTTATTAGCAACCTCTCCGAGCGCATCGTTGGCGTTGGTGGTAAGTGTGCCGAACAAGCATTAAGTTCATGACTTAAGACTTCTTTTGTTTTCTTAAAGAGGTGCGTGTGTTTTAAAAAGAGAAGGGGGAAACGTGGAGGGGCGCGTGGGCCATGGGCCCTCCCCTCCACGTCACACATCCTTGCTTACCATATTCCTACAACCACATATAAAATCCTTATTTTAATTATTTTGTATTAAACTTAAAATCCTTATTTAATTATTGTGTTTTTTTATAAGCTTTTAAATTTAAATAATTTTTTTTTTATTTAAATTCAATAATGTAAGTTGAATAACACAAACCTTTCGCAATGTTGTGTGGAAGTGTAATAAGAAAGATGCAAACACGTGTTGATGTTGTTGGAGGATTTTAAAGACCAATAGCTTGCTCATATGTCATTAGATTAGAGTGTCGCCTTTTGCATTGCAGAGAACATGTAGGGGCGTTTCTGGTGAGTTTTCTATCTCTGTCATTCCAACATTCTATTGATCTCGCGACTATGAGGCTTACTAGGATAGAAATCCTTGGTGATCGTTTTGTAACTTTCGGGCCTTGAAATTCAATTCCGTCAGTTGCGTTGGAATTGTGATGGAGGGAGCCATACAATTAACTTTTTTCTGGGATGAAAAATTCACTTTGATGGACACCGAAAAATTGCGCCTAAAGGCATTTTTTAATGAAAGTTCGGGTCTTGTGTTCGTTGGTTCTTTACCCAAATTAAATTTTGTCAGTTCCTAGGTCATTTGTGATGTACAGGCTCCTGATATACCCATTGAGACTAAGGTTATGCATTAATAGCACAAAGTTATAAATACACCAGAACTGTCAACTGGCGTCCAATGCGCTTAGCACTGTCTAGGAGTTGAAAGGACCAAATTTCTTTTGAAGTGCATTTCAGAACCAACACAAGATCAATAGGTATTGTGATTAACCCATTTGATGCTAGGGATTCTTTCATAATGGATATTTAGTTGTAACGCAAAGAAACACGAAACAAATAAGCTAGTACCTTGTGCACGAAGAAAGCCACTAGGGAACACTAAAACTTGATTATGATTGTGATCTGAAGCGAATCAGGTGAGACAATAAATTATTGACCAACTTTCTATATAGGCGTGTAGAGTTTAGTCGTTGGAAATGTAAGGAGATTGACTGATGAATGCAACAAGAAGGGATCATGGCTGGGAGGGGGACAAGATAAGCCTCAAGGAGAAACTGGTCTACGCTGACCTGATCAATGTTGGAAAGAGGAAGCAGATTTTCCTCAATGTGCTCGACGACGATGAGGGGTTGACATCCTTCCATTGACGCATCGACGACAGGAAAGGGAAACTTGTAAATGGGTAGTGTGTCGGGGACGGAGAGGTGAAACTCATCGATAAGCATTGTAATGAAGCGAAAGGGAGGGAGCGCCACCGTTATGTGATGCATCAGTGCAAGTGTAAGAAAGTCAGTTGGTGGAAGGAGTGCATACGGTGATGATGAATTTACAAACATTATTGATGTGTTGGCATTGATCATGCGTAATTCATAGGTGAGGAATACATGCGTTAGTAAAGTTTAGCAGAGGTGCGTTGGCGCATTAGCCAAGTTTAAGGGAGGTGGATTATGTATTGGCGAAGGAATCAATGACATGCCAATGTAGAGGTGAAATAGAGGATGCGTGCTTCAATGGACTATGTGTCAGCACAGGAAGAGGGAACTTGCAAAAGTGTGGATCGTCGAGTATAAGTGATCTAAGGAGTAACTGGACATGATGAGTCGAGGAGAGCGAGAGGAAAACTTGAGCGTAACCATTTGTGCTAGGGGGAGAGTGCGAGGGTTCCAGTTGGAAAAATAGAAGGGGGGCCCAATTTCTTGTCTTGGAGAGAGGCTAAGAAAAGAAAATTGGGACGCTATTTTGCAGGCACAACAGGTTGATATTTCTTATAGATTGTATTGTATGAAAAATTATGATTAAAAAAAAGAACCGAAAATGACTAATGGTGCCTTAAGCTAATATGGATAGCAAAGAAGGGTTGTGGGAGCTCTTATTCATGGTAGTTGGTTATTGTATGTGGCGAGGATATTGTGACATGTATAAGGGGCCTATAATATACCAACAAGTGGAGATAACATCCTTATGCATAAGGGAGGGTGCATTCTGAGGATACAAAAGGAGACGATTGAAAGTAGAACATAAGTTATTGCAATTACGTCTAAATGTGAAGCATGAGAAGGCATATCAAGTGAAAAGAGTATCAATGTTTGGTATTGGTTATAAGAAGAATGGGCTTTAAAATGAGGCCATATGAAGCTAAAGTGATATAATTGTAACATTATGGTGTGTTTGAAAATGTTTGAAAAATAAATTTAATGTTGGGGTAATATTGGCCAAGGAAAGAATGCAATGATATTGCTATTATGGGCTACAAATGAAGAAAGGCCAAGTTGGGCTTAGCTGGAATTATTCTAGGAAAGGGAGCAATAATGCACTAGAGAGCATATTGTAAAGACAACTCAAAAAAAGAACAATAAAATATTGTTTCCATAGTCAAATGGGACATGAGGTCTACTCAACACTACAAAGGAAGCTATTATGGGCTGCAAATGAAGAAATGCCAAGTTGGGCTTAGCTAGAATTCTTCCAGGAAAGGGAGCAATAATGCACTGGAGAGCATATTGGAAAGACAACTTGAAAAAATAACAAGAAAATATTGTTTCCATAGTCAAATGGGACATGAGGGCTACCCAACACTACAAAGGAAGCTATAAAATGAAAAAGCAAGCTATAGGGTGCTAAGAATATTGTTGTAGCAAGAACTAGAAAATAAGGCTAGTAAGATAGAATTGATAAAGAGGGGTATTCTCACCTTAGCCTTATTTGATTTTAGAATAAAATCGTATGTTTTCAAAAAAAATTAGCAAGCATAAATGTTTATACATGTAGAGATTGCTACTTGGAGAGAGAATCGTAGCTAATGATCCATGGTGTGATTAGTAATAAACCTATGGAATTAGATCAATTATGATGTGGAATTCCATGCTATACAAAGGAGTTGGAGGGTGAGTTCTTAACTCTTCTTTTGTTGTTTAATTATATTTCTTAAGAATGATAAGGTTGTTATATTTAGGCATGAGAATGTTGGGAATGCAAGAGAATAAAACAACTGGAATGAATATGCATTGGTAAGTGTATCGAGGAATACCATGTGGTAGAGTGCATATAGATATGCATGAACATCTAGGATGGTGCATAAGGATTAAGATTAGTATGTTATTATATATGCTAGGAGTAGGTCAAGGTGATTAATTGAGATTAATGATAATTATGTAATCAGAAATGGTTGAAGCATGGTTGAAGATGTTGGTGATATTATTGCATATAATAGTAATCCTTCTAAAGAAAGGATATGGTCAATAAAATGTTGATCAAGAGCTTGGCAAAAATATTATGTGAGCCTCCATAGGACACCAACTAATCAGGTAACATCTGAGATGATGATGAAAGTGATACAAGTATGAAGTTTAGTTATGCTATATTTCATATGTGTTGAAAGAAAATGTTAAGAATTCCTTTAGTGATGAATTAATATCATAAGTTTATAAGTCTATGTTGTTAAATGCACTGATGGGAATGATACCCAAGTGGGGCATGGTCGAGGCAGAATGCCTTAGGCATATAAGATTGTTCTAAAATCAATTATGCATTCATATGAACATAATGCTATGTCTCTTTGTGTTTATTATTAACTAATAACCAAGGAAAGTTAGGACTTGTGATCATGTTGCGAAAATGGATTCCATGTGAGATAGTCACGTGTGATTCCATAGTGATGTTGGATATGGAAAGGCTATAGCACTACAAAAGTGTCCAATGGTCTCCCTACATGTATTTTTGTCTTGGACTATAACCTTCTTTTTTTTTTTTTACACGAGAAATTAACTCGATTTATATTAGAGATATAAATCATTTACATCACTGTCCAGACTGGCACTGGCACTAGGTTATAGTCCAGACTGGACTATAACCTTCTTGCCAACACTAAGAGCACCATTAGAGGCAAAGGGTTTCTTGAGGGATTGTAGAGAAAATAAATAAAATGCCTTCTAGTACATTCGAGGGACTGTTTAGCAAAGAAAGGGTATATACCTAGTGTCATGTTGGGATGAAGAGGAAGATGTCTAGATGGTCAAGTAAGTATTGGGAAGGTGGTTGGATGATGTGTCGAGGTGTTAGCTAGACCTTCCAACTCATCATGGTGGACTACATGATATGAGAATATGGTATTTCTAAATGAATGTGAGTTTGCAAGTCATGATCATGTACACATGTGTGATTGGAATATATATTTTATTATATAGTGTGAATGCATGATTGTGTCATATTTTATTGCAATTAATTTGATTACAGACACAATGATAATTATTGGTATTTATAATTCTAAGACCATTTCCTAGTGTTGTTGCGGATGTTGTAGTGAAAAGATGGAATGCATAAGTAGACATATTTTAATGGACTGCATGAAATTTTTATTGGGAGAACAAGGTTACATAATCGGATGCCTTGGATATGGAAATGAAATCAAGCCATACTATAGACATGGACTATTTCCTACACAATGAATAATATATGGTGGATCTACCTTGTAAGGGAAAATGATAATTATTGTAAGTTAGAAAGCTCGAGAATAATACCACTGTGATGACATTGGAACCCTATGATTGATGTATTAGAGGCTTCCAATGGATGCTTGGCAGTGGGACTCTATAATCTAGCAATCTTCTGGCATTTGAATGCCTTGGAAAGATGGTCCATTGCCTGAGGGATTGCAACTTAAATGAATATGTTGTGAGAGATTCATGTGACATGATGGCGATAATCAAGGGCGGTTTGTCAGAAATAAAAATGAACTAAACATTTTCCCATGTTAGCCTTGTGAAGCAAATAATATAACTATAAATATGTATAGGGTTAAAATTTCATACTTATTTTGTGTTATGAATATGAATGCTTACATTGTGGGGTGAAAATTCCTATGGATGGAATAATTATTGCATTAAAAATGTTATAACAATGTTTCTCTTGATAAATGATATAGGCACATGATGATATGCTAAGACATAGGAGGTTATCAAAGTAATGAAAGCCAATGTAGGTGCATTATCTACAAGATATCCAACAACTATGAAAATTTGCAAATAAGAGGATGACATTGTAGATGCATTTGAAGAATGAAAAAGCAACATGGGAGCTAGAGGATGCTATGTGGGAGGCATATCCACATTTATTTTGAAATTTTTTAATGTAAAAATTGTTTTTATTATATATAACGATGACATGCTCCAAGGATGGTGAAAAATCTACGGGGAGGGGAATGTAATACACCGGGTTTGATTCCTAGATCAATATTGTGTATATA
The DNA here is from genome assembly GCA_900067695.1 of Picea abies. Taxonomy (NCBI): domain Eukaryota; kingdom Viridiplantae; phylum Streptophyta; class Pinopsida; order Pinales; family Pinaceae; genus Picea; species Picea abies. The sequence goes on from CBVK0101893585.1 coordinate 13,251, forward strand.
TATGATGAAAGAAAAATGATGTAATATGTAATATTGCACATTAAATGATAATAGAAAATATATCACAAGTTTCAGAAGAGAAGGACAAAAGAATGGGGATTATGACTCTACAAGAGGGGAAAGAAAGGGGACTTAGGGGACTAAAGGCGGCTTAAGAAAGTAATGTTATTATATTGAAAAGCCTAAGTCCATAACCTTGTTTGATTAATGCTCTTTAATCCATGTTTAATTTCATCTAAAGATTTGGATGAATTGCATGAAGGAGGTACATGGGTTCTCCATAGAGATACATGTCCCCTTCATGCCATGCAAACTTATGCTATACCTTTTTCCATGCATTCAGATTGGGGTATTTCAAACTATCATTTGGTTGAAGGTTTTGAGGAGAGTTTGAATGCTTTTGGGTGATGTTTGAATTAATAGAGATTCCAAATTATCAAGAGTTCAAATTACCATGTGAACTATCACTTGGTTGGGGGAAATCAAATGACTTATCTTTGAGTGAACTACCATGAACTTTTTGTAATTGAATTATGGAAATCTAAAAACATGAATTATGAGAGAATTGTGTCTATATGGAATGATAATTTTTGTCATTAAGGAATTTCACTAGAGATAACAATTTGTAGAATCCCAACATTGACATTTCTTATCCAGCTTGTGGGAGAGCCTAGGAGGGAAGTGGGATAGCATGAAGGATTGTTGAGTAAATAAGGGGATCCCATTCCTTGGTTTGTGTAAGCTAAAGGGGAAATAGGGCTATGGATTGGGACTATTGTAGGAGTAAATATTGATTGTGAACTTGAGAATTGGGTTGTGAGAAGAGAATTAGAACTATCCATAAAAAACATTTTCCCTTATGGATTCACAACCCCGACTAGTGGGTGGCCTCTATTGGAGAGAGAATTGGTGCAATAGAGAGCCTATGGTTGGGTGGAATTTCCTTCTTCTGTAACGCGTTGCTAGATTATTTTTTCAGAAAGATAAATATACTTATTTGTGTTATGAAATGCAAGGTTATTGTGCTTTCTATTTTGCATAAAATTATTTCTAGTTTGTGAAGTTCCACATGCATTCATGATTTAAATAATAAATAAATACAGACATTCATGGTTGCCTTTTTTAAATCAATGTTGAAGGTTGATCTTCATTTATGACACCAATGGAAAATAAATGAATGCATAGATTCACACTTGGAAATAAAATATTGCTTTCCCATAGGCCCCCTTTTATCTTCCCCTCTTATGGAATCATAACCCATCCCATGCTCTCTACAATCATCTTGGACCTTTATATATTTATTTCTAACAATAACATTCACATAGATTTAAGTACGACATGCTAATTCTATCACATAGTCCATACAAAATATATTTACAACATCGACATGATTATCTATTCTCTAGTCGAATCTTGGCCTTGATCTCGGCACAAAGAATCCATACAATCATTGTTACAACTATATTTTCCACCCTAGGGGCACATAGAGGACCTACTTAGGAGGGATACTAGAGTATACATGCACATTTAACTAGTACACAATTTTTCATATGTTCTATAGTCCATGTACGTTCGCCCATTTTGTACTCACTTTGTCCAAGATATTCTCCCTTGGATGAGAATATTCTTCCCCTAGAAAAGGGCATGCCTCTTTTAGAGTTATGCTTCAGTTACACTAGTGAAGTCTAGTCTTGCATGCCTATATTGGAATTATCACCAAGTCTTGCATGCTTACCTTGGAATCATCACCAAGAGTGCATGCCTTCCTTGGAATCATCACCAGGAGTTCACATTACATGTGCATAGTGTTATAAGGGAGAATTCATGGTGCATGCATGATCACAATTCACTCAACTAGTGTATATCTGGTTAACTGGTGATTGCATGGGTGAGATCGGAAGAGC
>CBVK0101893588.1:0-11453 GCA_900067695.1 Picea abies
GAGAGTAAGGAATGAGTTTCAATTGTTTCTCTATCTGAGCAAGAATTCCTGCAAGGAGTGCAGTGAAGTTGTCCGCAAGGAGTGCGTTGACAAGAGTTCAAAGTTTTATCTCTGAAAGCTCAGGAGGGTTAACATTGTTCTCATTCTCGCAGAAGTGAAAGTTGAGCACATGAGCCATGCAAGGAGTGCACAGGCTGAGTAAAGTCTTAGGGTTTGTGAACCTGAGAAATTGTTGAAAGAATACTGCTACAGGGAGTGCGCAGAGTTGAAGGACTTCAATTCTTTGAAGTAATTGAAGGATTCACCGCAAGGAGTGCATGCAGAAGTCTTCTTTAAGACTCAGAGTTGGAGAAAGCTCAGGAGGGATAGAGTCTTCACAGTTGTCGAAGAAAAGAACAGAAGGTTGGTTCCTTGAGACATTGAAAGGAGGTGTCGCAAGTTTATGTTGCAGGTGGTTAAGTTCCATGGCAAAATGCTTTGTTTATGAGTGCAGAAGTTCTTGAAGGGAGAATGGATGATCGTAATTCTCCGTGGGGAATTCATGAAGTCCCGTGAGCTATCAGATCTTGCAAAGGAACAAGGAGGTTATGGTGGTCATTTTCTGCAAGTGGAAGCTCAGGAGAGAGAGGGACATAGATTCTCGCCAATGAGGACCGTTGGATCTACTCACGAAATTCCATTTTGGGGATTCATGGGTGGAAGGACCAAAGCTTCGACGTTTGGATTCGTGAAATTGCGAAGTCCGAGGTGGGATTGTGGAAGAGATGGGTGGACATGTGTCGCCTATTGAAAGAAGTCAATACCCCATCAACCTCTCATGTTTCGAGGATTTGTGAGACAAGAGTCGGGAGTTCAGCATTGAAACTCATGAAGAGGCGAGAAGCGAAAAGTGCTAGAGTTAGGCCTAGCTAGTGGTCATGCATGGAGGGCACTGAGAAGAGAAGGAGCATGCCCATATCGACATTTCGGGTATCGTGAGATTTGGAAACAAGAGTTGAGAGGTTCGACTCACGAACTCGTGAGTGGCGAGTTTTGACAAGTGCTTAGGCACATCGGAAGTTCGGGTCTCGAAAGGTGAAGAGTTGAAGATTTGGGTGGAGAAGTTGCGAAGTCACACTGACCGTCGGATAAAAGGGAAGATCCAGAACCTTCAATTACTATTTAGGGAGGTGGAACATTAAAGTTCCAACATTATTTTCAGAACTCGACATATTGGTGTTCGGAGGTTTGAAGGCATAGTTGCTTGACCACAAGACTTGCGAAATCATGAAGTTAGTTCTCCCAAAGTGTGAAGGGAGATTCACCGAGGTTTGCTATGGGTGCAGACTTTCCCGAAGGGGAAATAGAAGAGCTAATTGTCGAGAGATCTTCGGGCTAGTGGAAGAAGAATGATCATGTGTGCATGGACTTCTGACCTGCAGGTTGGGAGGGTTGTGTCATTTTCTCCTATATTTGAGTTTAGAGTTGAGATATATAAACAAGCTCTTTCTTCAAGTGAGGTTAAGTAGGTTTTGCGTCCTCACTTCTGTTTGTAAATGATATTTTCCTTATTAATAAAATTGTGTGTTTGAGGACACTTTTTCAACATGTGGGTTGCATAGTTCTCATCACGCAAGGCTCCACATGATAGGTAGTCTTTGTCCCACAAAGACAAGAAAAAATTGGGGAAAGGATGCTAGTGCCAGGTTGTTGAGTATTGAGGTAAAGCTACGAGTATGTGTATTAGGATCAAAGGAACCGGGTCAGTTATAGATATAAAGGTATGCTATTCTATATGTTATGAGGTTGCATCTTGGTGAAATTGTGGAACATGATTGAGGGATGTCTTTGTGAGTTTTTGTATATTCCTTGAGGCACATCTTCAATGTATGATACATGATAGTTGAGGTATATCTATTGAGGTACATTTCTAGTGCATATCTTGGATATATTGGAACATGGTTTATGGTAGTTGGTTGAGGTATATCATGAGTGATATGGCACATGTTTGAGGTACATGGTCTATGTATGATTGACATGTTATTTGAGGTATATAGTTGATTATATGGTGCATTGTTAGAGGCACTTGTCGGTGATACATGCTTGGTATACATTTGGCACATATTATTGGTACATGGTGTATATAGGCATATCATTAATGTTGGTACATGTTGGATGTTATGGTATGTGAGACACATCTTTAGTATTTGGTTGAGATAATTCATTTATGGTATAGCATATGATTGGTTGATACATGATCGGTACATGGTATGGTGTTAATGTACATGGTACATGTTGTGGTACTTGATTGATACTTGGTATGGTACAGATTTTGGTACAGGTTGGTGCATAATTGATGTAGTTGGTATGGTAAAGGTTTTGGTGTATGGTTGATGCACCTGTTATGGTACAGGTTGATGATTTGGTACATGGTTGAGACACACATATTGTGATGGTATGTTGGTGATATTGGTACATTCTTGGTAGAGGCATGTGTTGGTGATGTTGAGAATCTAGTTGAGAGGTGATCTTGGTGATCATGGATTTGGTATAATTGATGTTGAGTATCAGTGACAGTGACAGGTTGACATGTGACAAGTTGATGTGACAATGGCAGTAACAGGTTGGATGCAGTGACAGGTTGAAAGGTTACAAGTTGATGTGATAGTGACAATGACAGTGATTGTGGTATTGAAAGTTTCATCTACACTTATATTTCATGGTGGAAAGATATTGAAAGGAAATGGGGTTGTAGCCTCCTTCTGGTTGGTGCTAGAGATCAGAGGGATTTGGAGCTTTCTTTAGGTTGGAGCCTGAGAATCATGGGGTTGTAGCCTCCTTCTGGTTGGAGCTAGAAAATTCAGGGAGTTGTAGCTTCCTTTAGGTTGGAGCTTGTAAATAGGGGGTCGTATCCTCCTTCCAGTTGCAACTGGAGAATTGGGAAGTTACTGCTTCCAATGAATGTAATCTTTGATATATAAGAAAACATTCCGTAGTTTTTCTCCCATTTTTGTTTCCATGCAAATTCTGGTGTACTGTGTATTTGATGTGATGTTATTGATATGATGATGATTATGATTATATGATCATGATATATTGAATGCAATAATAGATGGTATATTGATGATGTGATGTTGATAAAGTTGAAGTTTATATATTGTGGTTAAAAGTGGTAAAAATTCTCATACTGATTCACCCCCCCCTCTTAGTATTCCAACATGACCATTGTCTTCTGGTAACCTAGATTTCCGGCATAAGGAACCTTATGCATCTTTGAAAATATTGGGATATTCAACTCCTAATCATTTGGCACATAGACTCTGTATCTATACATGAGGATCCCATATTCTCTCAACTCATAACCTTCAAATTTATGCTACGACATACTTTGTTGTAAGTTCACCTTTATATCCACATAGCGCAAATTTGATTTGGAAACTTCTAAAATTCTATCTCTCAAATATTTATAGTACATGCTAATGGCTATAGCATGCATATCATGCACTCTCCTTCTAAGTGCATCGACCACCTTATTCTCTTTTCCCTTGATATGCTTTATTTCAAATTCATACTCACTAAGGAATTCTAACTACCTACTTTGTCTGGAATTTAAACTTGGTTTTCCAAACAAATATTAGACCACAATGTTCTGTTCTCATCTCAAATATTTTACCCATGAAATAATGCCTCCACATCTTCAAGGCATGCACTATCGCTGCCAATTCTAAATCATGAATAGCATAAAGTCTCTCATGTTTTTTTAATTTTCTTGATTCAAAACATATCACATGCCCATTCTGACTAAGGACCCCCCCCAAGCCCTTCTTTACATGCATCCATTTACACCATGAAATATTCATATATATATATGCAATCCTTAGTATTGACACAATAGTCAACAAAATTTTCAAGTGTTATAAATCCCTTTCACAATTCAGAGTCCATTCAAATCAGACACATTTCTTCTACAAGGATGTGATTGGATGTGCAAACTTTGAGAAGCCTTCAATAAACATTATGTAGTACCATGCCAGTTCCATGACAGATCTAAATTTTGCAACATTTATTGGTGTTGTCCATTCCTCAATGGATTTTATCTTCGATGGGTCCACAACTATTCCTCCCTCTGAAATGATATGACCCAAGTAGTGAATCTATCTCTGGTAAAATGAGAACTTGCTCAGCTTTGCATAAAGTTGATGCTCCCTCAAAATATTCAACACCATATTCAAGTGTTTCTCATTTTGTTCTTCGTATTTAGATTAAATAAGGATTTTATCCAAAAATACGATGATGAACTTATCCAAGTACTCTCTGAAAAATCCATTCATTAAACACATGAAGACAATTGTTTCATTCAAAAACCCAAATGGCTCTCGTAATGGCCATACCTTGTTCTGAAGGAAGTCTTGTTGATGTATTCCTCTTTTATTTTCACTTGGTGATATCCAGATATGTTCCCTTAAACTCAACAACAGGAACCAAACCTACCACCAAGGCCCAATTAGACTTTGCATCATTTAATGGTGGAATGGTTATCCAGATCTTATGATCCAGACAATTAATCGATGAGATTTATGTTTTCTTATGAAGGCTTCTCCTTGTGTTTGGACGTTCCTTTTTTTTGTATTTTATATTATAGGTGGGACCAATACGAGATAAAAGCCGATATAAACTAACTAGGTAAAAAAGTGGGAACAACTTAACTACTAGAAAAGGTTGATCTTGGGGATAACCGTTTTACTCTAACATGCAAACAATGATTCTTTACCACATGCCTAGTACTAATACATTAACTTGCCAGTATTTCGATTATTGACTGAGATACTATTTATCAGAAAGAAAACATGCATGTGATAAACGATGGAAAGAAAAATAATTCTCATAACTTTAATCATCAATCACATAATAACACAACGATTTAATTTCATCATTAAAGACAAGAACTGTAAAACATTGAATTAGATAACTTATCAACAGATTTAGAAGATCTTACTCATTACTCATTACAGGATCTCACTTAAGTGGATGAATCTCCTCATACTCCGACCACTTGATGAAGAGATCCTCGCATGTGTTAGCATACGAGAATCTATATTGTTCCATTGGGGTCAAAAGAATCTCTCTTATATTTACTGCTCGTGCCCGATAATTGACTATTTTGGCACTTAACTATTGCAACATGGCTCGAGCTTTGATCAGGTTCTCCATGAAATGCCACACCTGTCCTGGTGCCATGTATGTTAGCCTTGCTATTTCCTTGACCCATGATGAGTCTTGTTCAACGTGCGATTTGACTATGTTGTGCAAGTATACAAAGTCATTGGGTGTACCAAATTTGAGGAGGTCGATGTCTCTCATTACCCGGTATATCTTGATCTAGATTTTTTTTCACTTGGCCCATTTCTCATGGATTTCCCGATGAGGTTCCCAAGAAATTTTTTCCCAATATTCGACCAATTTATTTATGCAATCGAGGATGCTTTATTTTAACACTCGGATGTCATGCTCTTCTGTGTCTCAGCCTTGTTGAACCGAACTGATATAATTGACCATTTCCATGGCTTGTTATGATTTCTCATACCACCTCTCCATATCCTTGCACATGGCCAACACCATAAGGGTGTCTTCTTGTAGCTCGACTATCCTTACAATGAATAGGTTTTGTTCATCTGTAAATTTGTTGTAGGCCTCCTTGAATTCACTCCTTAGGAACACCGTGACCTTTGTGGTGTCCTGGTAATATTTCACCAAGTGGCACAAATGTTCCAATTCTTTCAAAGTAGCCACCAACTCCTCTTCATCCCTTTTTTCTCTGTCCAGGGGGGCATCTGTGATTTCCATCCCTATGTTGATAATTTTAGACGTCTTGGAATGCTCTGTGTTGATCATATTTTCCTCCGTGGTGATGAGGATGGATAAATCTAGAGTGATCCTCCTCTTCTTGGTGGTTCTCTACACAATAGATTTCCTTTTCCAGTCATAAGCGATGGCATGTATGTCAGCGACTTCATCCATGTTCTCGGGAATTTGCTGATCTCCCCAGGTGAGCGTATTTACCAGGATCTCGATGGTATATATTTGTTCAAGACTGGGTTCTTGAACTTCCTCCTTGTGTTTCGAAGGCTTGAATTTTGTTTTTCTCTCATCAGGGAGTTGAGTACCGATTGAAATTGAGGCATTGGGGGTGTGCTCAGTACTTACTTGATAATTGGCCATTGAGACGTCGATTGTTTACCATGGAGATTCTTCCTTTTGTTCGTCTATCCCTGGCTCATCCTTCCGACTATCTTCTTGGGTCTCCTGTGCATCGGGAAACTTAGTGTCTAAGACACTCTTGACCTCTTGTTCATTCTGTGGAAGGCCCAAAATTTGAGCATCGAGAGCTGGGGAATATGTCTTCTTTGGCTCCTTTTCCTTTATGATCTGTACAGAGGTCACCAGGGATACCTTTGGGCTCTCTTCATCATCATAGATGTTTATTAATTCACGGAGGGGGTTTGGTGCACTTTCTCTCCCTGATATTCTGACTGTCTCCAACTGAGTTGAAACATCCCCCGGTGATCCATCCCACAATTTTTTGATTTTAGGGTTGTCTAACCCGACGATTTCATCAATGTCTATTAGTTCAGGGTCACTTGGGCCCGTCTGGATTTCATTTGGGTTTCTGATAGGGGATCCTATCATTCCTGTGAGGTATGGGTCATCTTCCAACTGATCAATTATTCGCTGTGCCTATTCTATCATGAGAAACCATGTTTCCCGTGCATCTCGTGTCACAGGAAAACCTCTTTACTGTACTAGAGCTACCAGGGGGACCTCTACTACTTTTGCCGCTATCATTTCTTCCTTGGATTTGAGGGCCTCTTGAGTCGATTTCTATATGGTCGTCTCCTATTCATCTAGGCTCATGGCTTTGAACCTGGTCATTTAGGGGTTGACATCCTTGCCACCACTTCGTCCCAATCCTGGGCATTTTCTGTGAATACTTCATCTTCAAATTTGTCATGGGAGTATGGCTAGCAGGATGACACTTGTGAGGCATGTTTCAAGACCAGACCCTTTGGATTGTGCTTGAGGAATCGACCTGTTTGGAATCTGAACTCTAATTGGATCAACCCTTCTTATTTGGCTTGAGCGGTGTCCTTCACCAACTAGAAGCCTACATGGAATCCATAAGGTATGAATGCTCGCTTCTTGTCCTTGACCAGGGTGGCATTGTAGCCTTGTAGGATGGTCTGGTAGCATATATCTCCCAATACAAGATGGTCAAGGACATGTGATGGTAGGAGATGTGGTGCTCCAGTGGACCTAAACACCCTGATGTAGGTGTCACGCTCGTCCAAGTACCAGTGGCCTACCTTTGATATCATCTTTTTGGCCACGACCGATAGTCTCGGGCATTATTTCTTAAAAAGAATGAAATAAATACATGTGATGAATTCATCGCAGATGAGGGAGTAAGATTTATTGTACCTATTCTCCCATAGGATTCTGAAATATACATGGATCAAGAGCTTTGCGACGTGCCAACTCAGGTTCATGCTGACGAAAATGTTTTTGGTGTACATGAAATTAAGTAAATATCAATCCATGTAGAAGGATGGTGTCTCTCCTTCCTTCGGTGTATGAGCCTGTTGTATGCAGATGCTCAGTTTCTTAGAAATAATTGCTCCCCAGTTGAAGCTGCTCTCAAAAATTGCCACTGTGTAAGCTAAGGGAATCCATGCCTCTGAAAATATGGAGCAGTCCTTCTCTCCATATAATCGACAGATGAGAGCCATTAGGTAGATGTATGGCTCCCTTAATTTGGCTATGTGGTACCAATTGGTGCTCTAGTTGGTGTATTTATTATATTCTCTCCACCATGATTCCATCACCCAGCTAGTGTTGTGGCGCTCATAGAATTTTATGATGAAATCTGTGTTTAGTCACTCCTCAGGGTCTCTAATCTTGTAATACTTCTGGACCTGCATCAGAAGGAACACTTCGAAAAACCCACCATTGTCATCGTTGATCAAAATTTTTGTGTGTGTTTGTGTGGTCAATGAGCTACTTCATGAGTTCGACACAGGGAAAGACAGGGGTTATGCTAGCCACCAAATGCAATTATGACTGTCAGATGTTTGGGAACACTTTGTCATCGAGCGCTCTAACATCATAATCACTGTGTGGGATGTATTATGAGTATTCCTCCCAACTGATCTTTTTAAAGTGATCTCCCCAATGTGGGATTGTCATCTTGGACCCTGTTCTTGTCTCTGTATTTCCAAAGGACAGAGGGTGGATGAAATCCTTCTTCATTGACATTTTGATGACATGATCTAGTCTGGGCATGTATTCCAATTGTCTTATGATCCCTAGGGAGGAGCCTTTGCCTACCTCTGGTTCTTTCAACTTTGACACCCTCGACGATCATCTAGTGGTTTGATTTCTTGGCAACATTGTTCCTGCATTTGAAATAAACCTTCAAAAACTGTGTAAAGAACAAAACCGGATAAAAACACATGAAATGAAACCATTTAAAATCCACAGACTTGAATACATACCTGTAAATATTACTAAACCTGGTTATTACATACTCATGGGACCTCTACAGATTTTGGATTACTCATCTCGCTTCTCCAGATGCTCTGAATTTTCTTGTGCACAGAAGATTTTGCTTACCATGACTTGAGAGAATTTAAACCAGGGAAGAACTTACTGTGTCGCATCAACCATTCAATTTGGGCAATGAGTGCAATTTAAACAATTTTTTCGTCGAATCTCTGTAACTTAAATTCATCGTGGGTTCATGACGGATTTGCGGGGGTGATGTGGTCTATCGGTGATTTTAAATGACCATTTTGATTGGCGCTCAAGGTGGAAACTAATGTGAGATTTGGTATTAATTATCCCCTTAAATGCTAAAAATCTAATCATATCTAACGCTAAAATGTCCCATCGCATCGATTCCTCAGTGGGTGGATTGGGGATCGACGATGCACTATGAACATTTTCATCAACATCCCTCGAAAAATCTCTAAATCTAATCAATATCATCATACAATGTTGTCGTGGCAAAGCTAACTCGGTGGTGTGACTTGGAACTAGGGAAGCAAGGATGACTCGGGGTAAAACTAGACCATATAATTCTTCAATCTGGAAAAGACATGTGGCGTTGAAGACCAATGACCTAATTCATGTTTATTAATAGGAATCAAGACTTTCTTCAAGTTGTGCATTCTAAAACAAGCCTGGGCTCACTAATGCCGAAAAGGTATCGGGGGTTGGCGATCAACGATAAATCTATCATGTGTTTTTCTTTGGATTAGCTTCCTCAAAAGAGTCCCAATGTCGAAATGCTTCAGGGATCAATGATCGAGAAAACTCTTTAGCATGGTTAAAATGTTTGTTGCGATCCTTTTTGGTTTTCCCCAATTCTGATAAGTGCGTAGTGTATCAACTATCATTTCTTTCTTCGTGAATGTCTATCCCCCTCATCTTTTACTGATGCCGAAGAGGAATTGGATATCGGTGATATCATTGTGAAAAAATTTGGCGCAAACAAAACTTCCTTTTGCCAATGCCGATGGAGATCGGTGCTCAGTGACTGAGTTTTCCCGAGTGGCTATTTTCCTTCTTTGAATACCTTCCGATGCGGAATCTGAGAATGTCAGGTGAAGTGTTTTGGATTTTGATTCTTTATTCTAGCGTTAAGGATTTTTTAAAGTCATGGGGTTTCATAAGTTCAAACATACCTGAAAATATAATGAGGGTCATGATAATAAGAAAAGGAAAAACATTTTTCACAAAAAATGAAGTCAAAACAGACAGTGCAAAGATCAAGTGGTACCCAAAAAAGTAAAAAAATTACATAGGATTTTTAGGTTCTGTTGAGTGCTCAACATGCCCCTTAGATGATCAAATAGGTCATCTATCCTTGGCAAATGATACTTGTTATTCAATGTTACCATTTTAAACTTCCTGAAGTAAATGTAGAGTCTCAATGTACCATCTTTCTTTTAAAAAAATAAAAATGGCACACCCCAAGGTGACACACTTGGGCATATACACCCCTTATTTAGAAGCTCTTCAAGTTGCATATGCAATTCCTTTAGCTCTAGTGTACTCATCTTATAAGGAGTATTGGATATAGGATCTTCTCCTGCCATCATATTTATAGATAAATCCATATCTATTTTTGGTGGCAACCCCGATATCTCTTTAAATACATCCTCAAATTCCTTTATTATTGCGCAATTTGCAACACTTGGCACTTTATCCATGGGTGCGTCCTCCATGTGCACTGCAAACACTTGACACCTCTTCCTATATATTTCTTCAATTGCAAGGATGAAATTTCTCTGATAGTCACAACTCTTGGAATACCTTGGACTATTCATAAATTTCCTTGCTCATCCAGGAAAGTAAGTGCCTTATTATAATAGTCTAGAACAACATGATGTTGGTCCAAACAATCCATACCAATGAGGAAGTCATACAATCCCAAAGTTATGATATTCAAATCATATTTTATGCACAGTCAATTCATTTCCATTGGACATGCCTTGACTATCTCATTAATTTTCATTTTTTCCCCTGTAGCTAACTGCACCAACCAAGGTTTTTTGAGCTTACTTCTCGACAATTGGAATCTTTCCACCATTTTAGGATCTAGATAACTATGAATATCTCATGAGTCAATTAAAATAACAATGGGTTTATAATTAATGTTACCTTCCACCTCGATCATGTGCGACTAGGATTCAACTTGTTTATTGTCTAGGGTTGTGTAAATTCTAGGTACACTTCTACCCATTTATTCAACTGTCGCAACTTTCCGTACACTGTGCACAATCCTCAATTTTTCACCTCTTTGTGGGAAATCTATAGACATGTGATTTTCGTCGCAACCCCAAGACTTCATTGGTTGTTTCCTTGGTCTGGTTTCCATTTACTTAATTATTCTGGGCTCCTTGGAAATTGGATATCATTGTGTCGTATTTATGAAAAATTGGGGCCCAGTCCCCTTCTTCCTCTATTCCACCTTTCTTTTCAGCTTGTCTTCCCAAGCCTTTTGGAAATTCGGTCTTCCTCTTTGCTAATCATAGAGGCATTTATATATCCTTATATTTTTTTCCAATGTCTTGGGATCATCATATTATATCTTATTGCTAATAAATTATGGAAACCCACTCAGGTACCTTTGAATATTCACCTATTCATCCTTGATAAAAGGCACATATTTCAACAAATCCAAAAGTATCCTTTCGTACTCGTCTATGGTCATACTCCTTGTTGATTTTTCATAAGATAGGTTAAGCATGAAGTTTATTACATTTTTATCATTTAACCATAACCATAAATGTTGTAGCAACCAATATCACAAGAAGAAGCACCATGCACAAGAACACAAAATGTATCCCGGGAAACCCTTCTCAACAAGGGAAGAAAATGTTAGAAAAACAGGACCGCGGAGCAATAAAATAAAA
>CBVK0101893591.1:0-27306 GCA_900067695.1 Picea abies
CAAGCATTGTTTAGTGACAGTTACCTGGTGTCCTTTTTGTAGCCACGAAATTCTGTATGAGCTTGGATGATCAATCGTCTCCAGCTCCAGCTTCTCTACCATCTCTGTAGATATGAGATTATCCATGCTACCACTGTCTACAATGACCTTGCATACCCTATCTTTGGTCTTGCAAGTAGTCCTAAAAAGTCTGGTCCTTTGGACTGAACTCTCCACCTCCTTCTCAGGTTTCAAAAGGACTTTTCGCATCATCAACAATCTTCCTCCTTCAACGTCTTCTGCCTCAACATCCGGCCTCTATGCTTCGGCGATGTGAGCTTCTCCACTCTCCTTCTTTTTATATGGACACTTGTAAGACTTGTGCCCATTCTTTCCACATGTGAAGCATGTTACTACTCCACCTCTTCCTCTTCCTCTACCTCTAGTACGAGGAAAAGTGTTGTTGTCAACATAATCTCTTCTCTGCTCAGTATGTTTTCCTCACTGTTTAAAATATTGCCCTTGCTGTGAGGTTCCACCTCTCTCAGTTCAAGTCTGAGGTTTCTTCCAGTCCTCCTTGGGCTTCTAATATTTTTCCTGGGCAACTGATTTTCCTTTGGGATGACTTCTGCCTCGGCCTCTCTGACCCTGATTTCGGCTCAGATTCTCTTTCGCTTTCAGAGCCATCTGATAAGCATCTTCCACTGTTCGGATGGTTACCATGCTCATCTCTTCCTGGATATCATATATCAGACCATTCATATATCTGGCAACTTTCTCATCATTGCTCTCCTGATGACCTACCCTGATGTTTAGTTTGTAGAATTCCTCAGTGTATTCTTTCACTATCATCAGCTTCTGTCTCAGGTTCTGCATCCTCCTGAATAGCGTAATTTGATAATCCATGTGGATGAATTTTTCCTTCATCTTCATGATCATTCTATCCTAGCTCTTGATCTTCTGCTTTCCCTTGCAACGTCTGTCAGCTTGTAGCTCATCCCACCACAATGCTACATGTCCTTTCAATCTAGTGACAACATGCTTGACCTTCTTGTCTTCTTCGACATCTTCATAGTCGAAGTATGTGTCCAAAGCTCTAATCCAGTCTAGAAGCTCCTCTACATCCAAGTTTCCCTCATAAACTGGAATGTCCATCTTTGCTCTTGCACCCATCCTTGCACTAGGTCTGATCAAACGCTCGTTTGATGCATCTTCAGCTGCAACTTCTTCTTCACGTTCAGCCTCAATCTCACTATCAGAATCACTTAGATCCCCAACACTAACTGTGTGTATTTGCGCTGTCTCCATGTCTTCGAGTCTAGCTCAGAGATCATGCATATCTCTCTCCATAACTGGATCTGTCATCTGCCTGCCTCTTCTTCTTGGAATTTCCTATCCTCTAGATCGAGTGATTGTATGTCCCTTCTCCTTGGTGGCATGGTGAATTCTCTTCTCTGCTACAGAAAGCAAAGAACCTTTCTATGCTATGATACCAAACTGATACAGACGCACACTCCCTACACAACCCACAGGTCGGAAGGTCCACGTCAACACAGGATATTTCTTTTCTCACGGCCCAAAGAACTCTATACAGCTCTTCTATTTCCCTATCAGGAAATCTATACCCACAATAACTCTCACGGGATCTCCTCTTTGAAACTCGGCAGATTGGACTTCGCAACTTTGCGAGTCTAGTGGTCGAGCATTGGTCTCTCGAATCCCTGAAACCCGACAACAGTCAACGCTGACCTCCTCTTTGTTCTTCGAGATTTCTCCTGTTACGATTTTGGCACTTGCAATATCGAACAACTCACTTTCCCAACTCCTGATTATCGATATGTTGAAACTCTGATACACTCATGAGTTTGACTATTAAACGCCCCATCACCTCTGTTGGGACTTCAGACTTCGCGATCTCACGAATCCTGATGTAGTGAGTTCGGGACTTTACCCCACGAAACTCCGAAATGGTGTGCCACCTGTCCACTTCGCTAACTCCATTGTGGCTCCACATGAATTTTCTTGGCTATCGGGATATCGTGTATCGCAATATCGCGATTCCTGTTGCACTGTTTACGGTTCTTCCAACCCCGAAACCCTGATATGGAATCTCACGTGTAAATCCGATGGTCCTTGTGACTCAGATATATGGTCTTGGCCCTCCTGAGCTTTGAACCTTTAGGGAATACTCACGGTATCTCCCCTTCTCCTCCTGAGATATAATGGTCCACGGGATGTCGTGAATCCTCCTCGGAGAATACTGACCGTTTGTCCTTCCTTGATGATTTCTGCTAATGACCAAGTGTTCCTCCATGGAACTCATCCACCTGCATGAAAATTATGATGCTTTCCTGATTCTTCCAGTCACGACTTCCCTGCGCTATCCTTCAATAGTTTTGAAGGCCTTATCCTTCCTGATCTTTCTTATAACTCTAAGCCTTAGAAATGTCTCTTGCGTACACTCCTTGCGGCAACCTTCAGACACTTCCCAGTGCTGAATTTCCTTCGACCCTGCGCACACCTGCAATAGCAGTCTCTAGATGCTTTACTCAGGTTCACAACCCTGAGACTTCACTCGGCCTTCACACTCCTTGCACGGCTCCTGTGCCTGATTGCACTTCTGCAGAAATGAGAACAAAAGCTATCTCTCCTGAGCCCTTCGTCAACACACTCCTTGTGAACAATTCAACTGCACTCGTTGCAGGAACTCTTGCTCAGATAGAGAAACAATTGAAACTCGTTCCTTCTTCCTTTTAGACTTCAAACTCAAACATGAAATCATATACACAGCATATAAAGAAAATGTATAATAGGAAGCAAACATTCAAGAGCATATCATTTAGCATAAATGTACAGAGAACAAACACAAAACATGAATTTGAATCAACCTCTTTCTATTAATCCAAATATCTGTACATGGGTGTTCTTACATAGCTCTCTGCTTGTTGTTGCTCTTCTCCAGCAATGCTTCAATAATGTTACAATACACAATGAGGGTGTCTATATCTCATTTCCCTCTTGCGCTCTAAAATTGTCTAATCTAGAATTAAATTCTATCTACCTGCATTAACTACTATAAATGCCTTCTACCTACTAAGGATGAGAGCAATATCTCAAGGTCCGTTTACATTTTACAAGTGCGCCTCTTCTTAATGACTTCATTTAAGATTGCACAACAATTTCAAGGTGATTTTCAAAATTTGTGTTGGTGCTTGTCTAGCTATCTCTTGCTTCCGCGCTGGCTCGCTTGATGTTGGCGATGCTCCTGCATCAATGACGCCCGTTCCATGCAAAATCGCTAGGTTGCACTGGTCCCACATCTGCATACAACAAATGTATATCCATCAAATACTCTGGCATATAAAAAAATTATATATATAACAAAAACGACATAAAAATTACATATACAACAAAAAAACTACAAAGGTGGAGAATTACCCATCTCCCCTCGCTCCTCACCAGAAGGCACGGGTATCTCAGGATCTCTAGAAAATTCTATCCCTGCATATGGGTAATCCTCAATCACAGGGATCTGTCGTGACAACCATGAAAAAAAGTCATCATCAAAGGACTCATTGGTCCTTCCACCACCCTGTCGCGGCAGTAATACTTCCCATCTGCATACTGCAGGAAAAGAGGCTTGATATCCTCGTACCACTTCCCTAGGACTAAAGCTTGGAACTCTCTCAAAGAAGAATGAACACAAAATCATTCTGAAACCAAAGTTCCTCTGTGTCCACTATCAACAATCTGTCAGTTGCCTCTTCATAGACTCAAGTAGTGTGGTAATCCAGTCAAAAATATATGCATTCAAGCACTGGATAGCACAGTTCATCTGTGCACGAGACGCCTGATGCAAGGCTATTGAACTGGTAATCCGCCCATTCAACAATAATATCACCTACAGTGATAGGTCAGTGATCTTATTGATGGACACTTGTGAGCTCAAACGATTAGTCCCAGCCTCACAGTGCAGAGCTATCAAGTCTGCTATATTAAGCGACTCCTCTGGAAACGTCCTGAAATTGACTGGTTCCCCTCTCCTTGAGAGGCCAGTCAAAAAATAGATATCCTCGGTGGTGGGAACCAGTGATTGCCCCTCTAGCATAAAGGCCTCTGCATCAGGGTGCCAATAGTCAATCAAGGCATTCAGTAGCCTCGGTTGCACTCGCATAAATGGACACATGAAGAACTTAAGAAAACCACATTTCATCAATGCAGCCACAACATTAGGATCTCCCACAACCAACTCACTGATTGCTTCATGCTCCCTTTCCCTCCAGTGGACATACATCCTGCCAAAACAACCAAGTTCAGGAGGGTCAGTGACTTCTCTTTAGTTCTTTTTGACAATAAAAGGGGGTCCATGCGTGCTATAGAGGTGAAAGTCATGTGTACACACAGGCAAGCTTTACTCTGCCTGAGTGTACATGCGGCCTGTCCAGAGACAGCCCATGTGGACCTAGGGCCGACCTTTTAAAGGTCGATGCCCACCCAAAAAATGAAATCAAATGAAAAATTAAAGAATTGAATAGCTAGATAGGGGAGTTTGTACTTACTTGGTCCAAGCGAAAGTTCGTTTCGTCCACTGTAGCTCCCGGAATCACCATTTTTATCAAAGGAGGTCTTTTGGCTCCAGAGTCAATTTCCAAATCAGCAATGGTGATAATGAGCTACCAGCTTCTATTTATAGACTTTTTGGCCTCTTTTTGTCACTTTTTTGGCCTCCCTTATCAGTTTTTGGCCTCCCTTATCAGTTTCTTTATACCAAAAACCATTTAGAGTGATTCAGGAGTTATATGGGAGGGATTTGATCGGGTATTAGGACACTTTTTTTTATTTTTGAGAAAATTTTGATGGTCCATGAAATTTTTTTCAAGAATCAACTTGAGCACATAGGTTAGGTTACTACCCCGACTTTTGTGTCTCGTTGTCTTTTTACTCTGCCATAGGATCGATCCCATTAGGTTGTGACACGGAACCATCATATCTACTTTATCAGTGTTGCAACTTGGTGGTAGATCTTACCAGAACATGGATGCCCTAGGTAGGTCCTGGTTTCATTATGGTGTCCATGCCGTCTCTCAAACACTGTAGGCTTGGGAGTCCTTATAGTCTTTCCTAAATATGAGTTTGAGCCTCATTTGCATGATTCTTCTTCACTCTTGATCTCACCCTCAAGACTCCCAAAAGATAATGGGTCTCCTTTTAAGCCCTTTTCAGACCCTCTAAACATAAAAAGATTGTCGAGCGATCTTGTGGCCTTTCATGCTCGTTAAACTGAAATTTGAAGTCATGTCTATTCGGTGGTAGTTTACCCCTTTTTCAGTCCAGACAGTCAACTATATGAACAAAGGTATACTCTATAGAACTTTCGTTCTTTAGAAGAGTACTCTCAGGTATAATTTTATCCCTTTTTCGGGCCTGAGGGACTAAACTTACAAAAAAGAAACCCCCACGGAGTCCATAGTTAAGCTCTTTTCAGACTCCCTAAAATTGAAAAGATTGTCGAGTGATCACACTCGTTAAATTGGTCTAGAAGAATATTCCTGACGGAGTCCATAGTTAAGCTTTTTTTAGACTCCTTAAAAATGAAAAAATAGCCGAGTGATCTTGTCCTTGTCACACTCGTTAAAATGGTTTTGAATTGACATCTAATTAGTTCTAGTTTACCCTTTTTTGAACAGACTAGACTATCTTCGAAAAAGATATCCCAATGGAGTCTCCTTTTATGTTTTTTCAGACTCTCTAAATATTAAAAACCACGGAGATTACCTCTTTGGGCTCGTTAAACATACATCGAAGGACGTTACCATTGTGTGTTTTGTTAACCGCATTTGCATACCTTATACGCCAGCCTTTTAATAGTTTTCTTATGTGTCTAAACACCTTTGGTCCCTGGAGGATTTTTTCCCGAGTATTATTCTACTAGAACATCAATCTTGTCCTTGTGCCTTGAGCTTGTATGTTTGCAACACTCATTCCTCCTTTGTAACGTAATATTCCTTTATTCTTTTTTCCACAATTATTGAAAAGAACAAAAAAATCAAATATACCCCAAAAAGAGGAAGGGAAAAGTATTTTCTTTATTGGCAACATAATGAGTCGCCCTTGGATAAAGCACATCTGTTCGTTTGTTCATCAGACTATGGGATGTAGTATGACCTTAGGAATCTTTTCTCGCTATATAGAGTTGTGTCCTCCACTGTTTAGTTATCCTTCCAAACATATGGAGAGTTTGTATCGCCTCCTGCTTCGTAGACTTATGATTAACATACATGTTGCCTGAGTCTCATCATTTGTCGTGCTATTATCCAAGGGAAGTTTATCGCCAAGCTTGAGTCGGCCCCTCTACAATATGTCTCTTGTCCTCATGCCTGGCTATCCTGAAACATCCAATCAAGTCCTTGTTCAAAATCACTGAAGCCTTCAATTTGATCATCAAGATTATCAAGTCCATGACCGATGAGCAGTCGAAGACCTCTGGGTAGTGCAGTCATACACTCATATTACACTCCTACCTGAGTTGTGAATATTTTTAAGTTGTTTCTCGATCTCTGAAGATCTCATCTCTAGCCATCAGGCCGAATCATCTTCTGGAAGATGGATACTCTATATGTATATCTTTCTGATTTCAAGATGTAGCTCCACTGTGTATTGTTCGTGGCTACTCTTTATAGTTATTTGACATGGATCTACATTGTATTTGATTGGTAGCCATGGTTCTATTTTATCCCGAGCATGGGTATGCCTACCTCAGTGAGACATTTGTTATTTTGCAGACGACACCTCCCAGTTCCTGATCATTGGGTTCAATCGTTCAGCACATTAGTAAATATTGGTAATGTATTTCGGCCATCAGATGCTCTTCTGACCTCACACATTAGGGGGAATATTTTATAACCCTAAATTGCACCACACATGCTTACCTGGCATCAGGCCAACTCATATCACTTCTTTGCCAAAACACTATTGAACAACTCTTTGAAAATCCTCTTGAATAAAGGCCCATGTGCCCTAATCCATTACTACATGTGTGTACATGTTGGCTGACCCAAAACAACCTGCATGGACCGACAAAAGCATGAAAAAAGGAAAGTTTTCAATAGAACAAAAAGCTATGGGTGCATTAAATGAAACTCCTGGCCATGCATGGCCAAGGGTTCGTCCAAATACCTAGCTCCTTCTAGCCTATAAAAGAAGGGGTAGGGGTCCCATTTGGAAGAGGAAAAAATATAGCAAAGAAACTCTACCCATTTTTGTATTCCCACTGTCCCAACCCTTTATCCTTTCCTTGTGCCAAAGGAGATTCAAAGCAAAGCAGTTGGAGGATAGAAGAAGAGGAGCCCAGGATCAGGTTCAAGGAGTGGTGGCCGGTCTCAACTTTTGTAAGTTGAATCATTTTAAGCAATGAAGAGAATGATTTTCCCATCCCAATTCATGAACTGTTTATAGTTTGATCAGTATATGTTTAGATTTCTAACTCGTTAGTATATAAGTAGTATGCATGCATAGTTGTTGCTTGTCTTGGATGCAGGTTAGCTTTGGAAGAAGTATTGCGAACAAGTAATTGAGCACAACAGAGGATCGAAATCAAACGCCGAGAACGAGGTCGGTTGATCTTTCCATGCATTTACTAAGAAAAGGGAATTTAAATATAGGGATGAAGGTAGAAAGTAATTTCTATTCGGTCATATCTACATGCAAAGTCTAAACTCTATTTGCTAGTCCATAGGGTGATTTCCCCCAACAACAAAGAGAAGAAGTTGGCTAAGGGAAATAATATATACTAAAGAATTAGTACCCATAATGAGAAGTCGGCCCTGGAATTTTTCCAGATTTAGTATAAATACACTAGGCCAGTCTTCATTCTAGTAGGCATTCTCAGAACTGCAGAAGTAGCACTTCTGCGCACTGCAGTTGGCCAGTTTGTGCACAAGTTTGGAAGAGAGTTGTCGTTGCAGCTAGCAGATTTTGGTTTTGGCTTGGACTATCTTTTGGTTATGGTTTGTACTCTCTGATCAACTCTTGCTTGGTGTGCTATCCTTAGAGAAAGGTGTGCCACCCTTTGTTTGGCTATCTAGCCTAGGGTTTGCTTCCAGAATGGTTCTCTGTCAAGGTTAAGGTGCTCAGAGGGTGGCTTCGGCCTATGGTTGGGTGACAATAGTGATATTGTCTATGGTAAAATGGGCACATTCTAAAAAGAAGCTCACAAAGGAACTTGGAACCGTGAAGGTTTTCAAGCTGAGAAAATTCACAGGAGAGTTGCACAAATCTCTACAAGGAGTGCATAAAGCCTTCAAGAAAAACCTAAGTCTCGAAAGGAGAAATTGTGCTAAGTGTGCAAGGGAGTCAAGGACTTGCTGAAGTCCCGAGGATGGAGAATTCATCCATTGTTGAGGAGGATATAGGTGGTAGAATATTGAGAGGTTCAGGAGTAGGAACTTCGTA
Source organism: Picea abies (assembly GCA_900067695.1). NCBI lineage: Eukaryota > Viridiplantae > Streptophyta > Pinopsida > Pinales > Pinaceae > Picea > Picea abies. The sequence goes on from CBVK0101893591.1 coordinate 8,431, forward strand.
AGTTTTGTCGGGAGAAAGGAAAGGATCTTTGCGAAGTTGCAAAGAGCGATTTCAAATCCATACCGTTGGATATGGAAAGGAACGTGGCAAGGGATCAGTGCATCATTGATTCATGATCAAAGAAAGAAGAGTCAAGGGGAGAAAAGACTCACGAAGTCCAAACTCGAAAGATCGATCATAACCATTGATCGCGAGAAGAACGAGGGCCATAGATCTGGTCCTAGAGAAGTTCATCGATTCATAAATCAGGAAGGAGGAGTAAGTCACTCATGAAAGTCCCAAAGTGTGTGGTCACGAAGGGATTTGGCCCATGGTCATGTTCTGTCATCACATCAAGGGAGGAGCTTAGAATCAAGAGCTCAGACTGTTGGTGTAAGAGCTGAAAAGCGCCAAGCAGAGGGTCTGCAGGTGTGACATAGTGGGCGTCGAGGAAGCAAAAAGGGGGACCTGTGTCAAGTTGAAAATGATTTCACTAGGAACCCAACGAGTCATTCGATTTGACAGCTTGAATGATCCTAGACCGGGAGGTCACGATGACCCCTCATTGAGAAGAGAGAAGGGGGGGGAGGTCATCGCTAGAGTGGTATCAGAGCTTGATTTCATCTGCAGAGTGTGGGCCGAAGGAGATCATAGTTTGATTTCATATGAAGAAAATAGGTGAAAAGGGAGACAAAAGAGATAGTCTGATACCACAGTGGTATCAGAGCTTGATTTCTCTCAGGCATAGGGAAGGAGGCGAAGGAGCGGTTGCATAATTTATTTCTGTAAGCCAGGCAGACAGAGTGCGATACTCTATTGGAGTTGTTGCAAAGTGTGCAACAGATGTTAAGTAACCAGGTGAGTTGAAAGTGGAGCAAGATGGTCATCGAAGGTCATAAATGAGAATGAGGGAGATTCCACTCACAGAAGAGTAAGGCGAAGATGGAGGAGATAGCATTCAATATGCAGTAGGACTCAAAGGTACACTAGAGGTACAAATGGACTTTGAAGAGGACAACCAGATGGTGTGCTCATAAATTGTTGACTAGAAGGAAACAACAAGTGTTAAAGAGGTGGCTGAGATATGCTAAAAACCTCAGTCATAAGGGAAAGAGATCTAATAAGAGTCTCATATATTGCCAGGTGGGAAATGAGAACGGATCAGTGGATCTCATAAAATGCCAGGTGGGCATTGGAGACATCCTAGATTGCCAAGTGGGAAACGGAGAAGAGATGAGCTCAGTCGAGAGTTCATTAATAGATGAGGAGGCAGAAGAAATACCTCACTCAGATGGAGATTCATGCAGAACTATGAGCCGCATGAAAGAAGATGATGACAAGTTAGGAACTTTCATCACAGTAAAGGAAGAGGATTAGAGGGACATTATGATCATTGGAGGAGTCGAGATATTCCTAGCAAGTAGCCAAGGAGAGGCTATCACAGACATTGCAGATGCAACAAGGAGATAGAAAGAAGAGATTGTCAAGGAGGAGGAGGAACAGATACTAATGTCTATCCCGATAAAAGAAGAAGAGAATTAAGTAGGATCGCTCGACATTTTCAGCCAGGAAGCTGAATAGTAGAGGACTGCAGCATTGGAATCTGTAGCAGAAGAGGGAGTAGGTAGCATAGACTTTGTTGGTCTGTGTGAAGAATTAGAATCTCTTGAGAGGATAGTGGTAGTGCAAGGCATGCACATCCAATAAGATAAGTTGGAAGCATATGAAGGACCACACCAGCATGAGGAGCAGCTGGAAGAAGATGGAATGGGAACAGTCAAAGGACTGGCAGGAGTGAATATGTCAGGAGAAGTGGTATCTGAGCAACAGTTCAGTGGTGAGGAGCCTGTAGGAGTGAATACTGCAGTAGAGTGGCAATATAAGGCCACAAAGGAAGAATATGTCTTGGGAAATTATTGTGATTCACCCATCGACAAGGAGGGATTGTAGTGAGATAGTCTGCAACAGAAGAACCAAACGATAAAGTAGTTGAATAGAGTGATCAAGGAAATAAGGAAGTTGATGTTGAGGATGGTAGAGGAATCAGTCAGCAAGAGGGAGTTGGACAAGAAGAAACCTGCACGAGCAATGGGGATAATGCGGGAACAATAGAAGCAACGAAGCAGAGGAGCTGAGAGATAGATCCAAGAGAAATTTTGGGATCTAGGTGGATTTCAGCCACGTTGGAGAGATCATGATTTTTTTCGATGTGGAGTATGATGCAGAAGCATCGCTCCATATCAGCACACACTAGCTAATTAACACGTGTGGTTTTCATTCAAGGAAGGAGAGGTGCCATGCTCTCATTTTTTCCTTGAGAATCCACGACATGATCTAGGAATTAATTGAAGACAAGTTGGAGGAGCCAGATCTTTCTCTCACACAAGCTGGAGATAAGGTCGCCATTAATAGGCTGACGATGAAATGGATCTACATCTGATTTGGAGTAGAATTTCCATCATTGTGATTTTGCCTTTCGATAAGCATTAGGTGTGGTGATTTGACACCATTGGTTATCTTGGGAGGGAAGCTCATTTGAGCCCCTCTTGTATAAATCTTTGTATTGTAAGCCAAGTAGAAGGTTGGGTAGACGTTGGGTAGACGTTGGGTAGATAGGTTGGAGGTTGATGAGATCCGAGACTTAGTTGCAGCTCAGACTCCACCATTGTAATTTGGCATTCCACCATTAATAGAAAATGACATTTTTTCCTATTTTATCTTTCTATTCAATGAGTGTTGTGTTATGAATGTCTTTTACATGCATTTGAGTTGTGGATGAATGTTAGAAATCGTCTGCAATGATAGAGATACAGTTTTCTATCCGAGAGTGTGCTGAATTAAGTTTGGTTCTCTAGGCTAAGTGCAAGGAGTGCACGATAGAGAGAGGAAACTTTGTAAGCTGACGCAAGGAGTGAATTTCTGAACTCAATGGAGTCAAAAGAGAAGTTGTCAGGAGGGAACAACATATTTATTCACTGACTCAGGGAGAAATTTCAAGGCATTTAAGTCCCTTGAAAATAAAGAATGTGTGGGGAGAAGCACAGTTCAGAGTTACAACACTCTAAAACACTATTCTAGGAGGGCATCGAGCTTGCATGACATTACCCAGGAACTACATGACTGAAGGTGTAGAGGAGTCCTAGAATTGCTAAACATTCTGGTGAAGGGAAGCTTTGGAAGAAGTGCATCGACAAAGGAAAGGAGATCCCTTAAAACTTTCCATAAGGTCGAGGGCGAATTCATCAAAGAACTGAGCAAAGCATAAGGAGTGTGCCTAAGGTATTTTGAATTCACCTTATAATCTCAGAAGGAAGGGCGAGAAGTTTCCAGGAGGGCACGAGAAGATCGTAGAGGAACTTGGAACCGTGAAGGTTTTCAATCTGACCAAAGTCGCAAGAGAGTTGCACAGATCTCTACAAGGAGTGAAGAAAGCCTTTGAGAACAACCTAAGTCTCAAAAAGAGAAATTTCTCTAAGTGTGCAAGGGATTTTAGGACTTTTCGAAGTCCCGAGGATGGAGAAGTCATCCATCGTCAAGGAGGATATAGGTGGCAGAAGATCGAGAGGAGTAGGAACTTTGTAAGGTTTGTCAGGAGAAAGAAAAGGATCTTCGCAAAGTCACGAAGAGAGATTTCAAATCCAGACCATTGGATCTAGAAAGACATGTGGCAAGGGATCAGCGCATCATTGATTCACTATCAGAGAAATAATATTTGAGGGGATAAAAGACTCGCAAAGTCTGAACTCGCGAGGTCGATCATAGTCATTGATTGCGAGAAGAACGAGGTCGTTGATCTGGTCTTGGAGAATTTCGTCGATTCAGAAATTGGGAAGGAGGAGTAAGTCACTCGTGAAAGTCCCAAAGTGTGGGGTCATGAAGGGAATTGGCCCACGGTCATAGTATGTGGTCACATCAAGGGAAGAGATCAACATCGAGAGATCATATCCTTGGCATAAGAGCTAAAAAGCACCAAGGAGAGGTTCCGCAGGTGTCACATAGTGGGCATCGAGGAAGCAAAAAGGGGGGACCTGTGTCAAGTTGAAAATGGTTCCGCCAGGAACCCAACGAGTAATTTGATTTGACGACTTGAACGATCCTAGATTGAGAGGTCGTGATGACCCCTCATTGAGAAGAGAGAAGGGGGGGGAGGTCATCGCCAGCATGTCTATGCATAAGAATGCAAAGAGGTAAGCAAGTGGAATATATCTGCACTGCATACATAGGTGAAATGATTGGTTCACAAGGATATGCTAGAGTGCATATGGAAACAAATATTGAACATGCAAATTAGGCATGATATAACCTATGGTGGGTTTTAAGGTATGGTATACTATGGACCTTTTAGATGAGGATGAATTTATGACAACATGAGTTAACAACAAGAATAAAAGTTGATAATGTTGCGACCTATTGCCTTAATATGATATGACTGTAAGGATCAATGAGAGACCGATGAAAGGTTTGATTAAGGAGGTTTAAAAACACCTTTGGATGACCAGTGGATCATATTGACATCCATAGGTGGATGGTAGCCATATGGATATGGCTTGGTATACTCAGATATCTATAAGAGAGAGTTTAGGAAAAGATTCCCTTATAAGGATTTGTTGAACAAAAGTGAATTGAGGCATAAAATAAGAGACTAGAAGTGGCTATGTTACTACCTTGAGTGATACAGTAACTACCCATATGAATTCTGAATTATGGAAGGTTTAATAGTAGAAAGGAAAAAGGTAACCCTTGTTGGTTATTTCCATGTAGAAGGGGAAACATCAGTATGAAATTATGACTGTGAGACTAGTCATATGTTTGACTTTAATCTCTCACTAAAGAACACTAATATTTAAACTAAAATAGCAATGTGAATGGATGAGGTAAAAAGGTGCAAGCAATGCACCTACATATATACAAATATATGCTAAAAAGGATAATATGACTACAAGCTCTCAACTGAGAGAGAAAATCAATGATGGGTATCCCTATGAGACTTATCATGAGAATAATTGGAAGATCCTTCGGAGAAGGATCTGGAAGTATGATATGTCCATGTGTATGAATGACATGGGAAAAGGTGCAAGCAGTGAGATTGCATGATGAATGTTTAGCTATGTCTGTATATGCTTGAGTGCATGAATTTAATGCATTGTGAGGTTGTTTGATATGAAAATTGATATTAAGAACAAGTAGATATGAAGGATATTAAATGTGCAAGTGATGCACATGTATGATGTATGAGAATATGTATACTAAAGGCATGATGTGATTGCCTAAATGAGTGTAAGGCGATAATTACAATTGCTAAGATTGAACGAATACCATGGATACATGGCTAACTCTATTTTGAGGAGTCATGAAAGTTTGGTTTTGAATGATAGATTGAGGGGGATGTGTTCCATTCCCTCAGGAAGGGCTAGTATAAATAGAAGAAAGAGTAAATGAGCAAGGATGCTCTATTGTCATGATAAAAGAAAACATGATTAAGCCTTTGAGGACTGCATGAGAACAATTGTGAACAATCATGAGTTAAATTATTTATGATTATGCATGTGGTTAAGTGCATCATGAATGAAAGTTGACAAAACAAGGAATATGTGTGGATAAATAATCTGGAGGCATAACAAAGATGCATGTTTATATTCCTTATGGAATATTTGGTAAACAATTGAAGCTAACTCAAGGTTGAGGCCATCATAGATATTGAAGGATATGCAATAAGGAAGTTGCAGGCTAAAGGAGTTCTCTGTGGAGGAAATGTCTGAAGACTTTGTCGGAAGAACATAGTCACAACCTTAAGCATATATATATATAAGAATCCTGAATTACATTTTAAAACATCAAGCATGAATGGAAGACTAACAAATGAATGTTGACCATTCCGATGACTGAATAGTAATGTGTGGAATGCACAAGTTCATGATTTATTATGAACAAAAAAAATTCTACTAAATCATGTTGATGCATCCTAAGGGTTAGGGTGAGCCTAACTAAGGATTCTCAAGGAAAAAAGCAGGAAGATCCCAACTGGGAGTGAATTACAAAAGAAAATAAAGGAAAAAGGGAAATACTTGTCTCACCTTACAAACCTTGAATTGCTTACAGAGTTGTAGGTCTTCAAAGAATAGTCGTGGGATAAAGTACAGCTGGAAAAAGAGAGAATGAATAAATAAGCATATTTAAGTGAATGGGCTTGGTTAAGCCCTGTTAAGTAAATATAGTAAGGCCTTGGAGTAACTTAGCCGGACTGAAAGTCCTAGACTATGTAGAAAGAAATTGGAGTTGTTGAGAAAGACAATTTCTAATTGTTATCACTGAAATTTCATCCACAAATGGTTACAGGAATCCATCATCTCCAAACACCTATTAGTTCATCCATGGTACAAAAAATGCATTTCCAAAGGGCACAAAACTATACAAATGGTTATAAAATCAGCATGCGATCAGAATACAAAGGAAGCACGTGCACGTGTGCCAGTCGAAAATGACGGAAAAGTGCACATGCACTTGATGCACGATTGTGGATGCAAAAAGCTATGCATACCTCAGAACGATGCATTTATGATTTTGGTAGGCCTTCTACCCACTTTTGGTTCATCGCCCAAGTCGATTTGACACCCAAATACGAGCTCAATTTGAGTGGGGGGCTGGTCAAATACCTAAGGGTGCCCTAAAGAGCCCCTTGTTCACACTAAAGACCAGTTGGATAATGCCTCAAATATTTTCCATAAAAAGAGTCCATGGGTGCACTATATTTCCAAGAATCCATTTGTATTGTTATGCTACCTATATTCTTCTGCAAGGAACCTATTTCCTCATTGGAGCATATAAGCACCATTTCATTGAGCTATTCACATCACCTCTTGAGTGAATGAGCTTTGGATTTCTTCACCATTTCCTTCTAGTTTTCTATTTGTAAGAAGATCTCTCACATTGGGGATTCAAGAGCCCTCCCTTGGAGAAAGAGGGGACCCATAAGTCTCCCTTTCTCTTTGGTTTTTGCCCACTAATACAATCTTTCCATTGGTGGCATGAATGTTGGTCAATTGTTTGGTTAACTTTAATTATATTATCCTTATGTACTTTAGTTTAGTTTCTTTAATTATTATTAGCTTAGTTGTTTGTTTATTTCTTATGCTTGATGTTTCTAACTCTTGCATTCATCTCCATCCTGTCTAGCTAACCCAACTGGACTTGTAAGTGTCCTTCTTTTTCTCATTTAGGTGAGGAAAATGATACAACAGATTGGCGAATCCACTAGGGATAGGTATCATTTTCCTCCCCATTTGGGTTGTTTGAGCACTTATTTTTGGTTTATTTAACTTGCAAGAACCATAACCGGCACATGCCTACCTACAAAAATCTAAATTCGGAGCTGAGCTGAGAGAATTTCATCCAAAATTTTCTTCCTAACCATGTAAGAAAAAGTGTGGATTTTTTAACCTGCAGGCGCATCTTTCGAGAACATGCACCAAACTCACTATGTTTCTCAGTGCATTCTTTGCACCTGTGCCAACATGTCATTTTTTATTTGCGCATTGGTGCCACATGCGCCTCTGTCTACTCTACGACCCGTGCATCTGTCTAGAAATTCACACATTGTAAGGGTTTTTTGTGATCTGTTGAAGGCCCATAGCCTTCTTAAGCTTGATTCTATGAAAATTGTAATATGCACCACACTTAGATTCCCTCTCCACATGAAGGGTTAGTCAAAACATAGACACTTAAGGGGGTTAAAATCCATATGTATCCTCTTTTTTCTTTCATTTTTCTACATGGATGCCTTTCTTTGATTAAAGTTAAGTTGGAATCATTCTATATCACATATATAACCACTTGCATTGGGACCATAAATCAAATGTCAATTTTTGAGTATGCTCTTCTCTCGCACCCTAGAGTGATCTTGAGAATCAGAAAAATGATTGAAGGAAAATTTCATCTCCCTTAAAGAAAAAATATTTAGGAGAGGACAAAAACCCCCTCGGGACTCCTCTTAGTTTCTTTTTCAAACACATCTTAAATTTGTAAGGGCCCATACATGCCCACATGCTACAAAGATAGGATAGTTTTTGAATTTACTTTCTTAGATTACATCACTAGGGAAGTTTAAAGGTTTTGTAACGGGCCCATACATGCCCACATGTCCACAATCTACGATAGTTGTTGAAGCTTTCTTAGATTAAATCACACTAGGGAGTTAAAGGAATGGTAAGGACCCACATGTCCACATGCTAGTTCTCTAGGGACTTTAAAATTCCGCAAGGTTGTACCAATGGAAGTTAGTAAATTAGGTAATCAAGACTTGCAAGGACCACACGAAGTCCACATGCAAAAAGGTGACACCTAACTTATTAAAAAATAGGCACACTTTCACTTGTTCACACACAAAGTCACTACTCACTCACAGAGTTTCATATAGAATCATGGAGGTTGAAGTAAGTTTCCTCCAAAGGGATCTTGAAACACCCCGCCCTTTTCTTGTCGAAACTATCCACTCCCACTTAAATTCAACGATATTGGTTGACACCCCCAATCTCTCAAAAAACCACATCTAAATTTTTTCTAAAAACTCACTAAGTTTTCCTTCACAGAAGGTGCCAGAAGAATTTTTTTTTATCCTAGGTAGGATCTCGGGGATAGGCATCCAAATAACTCCCCGTTATCTTGTTCTCACATATTCAAACAGTAGAAGTTGTCAAATAGGGAACTTTAAATCCTCCAAGTCAAGTGTTCCTAAAACCATAAGGCAGGGAGATACCCATGAAGGGTCAAAGGTCGAGGTCTAGTTGTTCTGTGTGTCCCCCCTTGAGGCACCCACCTCTTAGACAAGATCCAACCTGTGACCCATTTCTGAGGCTAAAATCTAAATGTCGCACCTTGACCGAGGTACCTAGTGAGCAAATTTTAGGACATCTACCTCGGTGGAAATTGTGGGCTGCAATTGCACCTTGATCAGATTTTGTGTGGCTATTGGAAAATATTATCATCTCTTTCGAGATATGCCCCCTCTACCCCTCATTATAACTTATTGTTTCATCCTTCACTAGTTCCTATTTTGGTGGCAGTTGGCCCCACTATTGAGTGTTATTGGAAGGATGTTACATATTTTTAGGACATGAGCATTTGTTTTCTTTGTTCTCCCACGCAGACAAAATCTACCTACCCACATGTATGCTTCTTTATTAATTGATTTATGTATGATTCTCTTGTGATTACATGTGATTGTGAGATATATTGTGAAGGTCCAGAAATTATAACAAAGACTCTTGTTCATTTATTTCTCTCATCACCATTTGCACACATCCACTTTGCTAGTCGGACATCATAGGGGGCCCACAAAATCCCCGTCATTCCAAACACTTGCTAAATCTCCCTCTTATTCTAGGGGGAGTTCCTAGGCTTGCCCACTCATCGAGTCCACCTTCTCACACCCTTGTGAGTGATACTATCATGGGATCTGCTTTGCTTGGTTCCACTTTAATTGGGTCCACTTCCCAAGGTCAACCGTCCACTCGCTCTCCTTTTCATTGAAGTGGGGGGCAAACTTCTTCCCAAGGAGGAAGTACAACCCCACCTAACCCCCCTCAAGGGGTAGGTACACAAAACACTCACACCATGGCTAGAAATAATCCTCCGCCGCCACCCTGGATGACCTACTTGGCTTCCCTCAACATACTGGATCTGACTAAGATCGCTAATGATCCTATATTGCATGACCCCACATTGCCTACAATGCCTACCAAACTACCTTCAGACATCCCAAAGTTTGAAGTAAAAGCAGGAGATGACCCGACCAACCATATCATGACCTTCCACTTGTGGTGCTCTTCAAACAAAATCATGGATGACTCCGTCTGATTGAGGTTATTCGAACGCACGCTCATTGGCCCATCATCCAAGTGGTATGTAGAAGAAAAATCGGGGTCCCATGTGACCTTTGAATCTTTGGCCAAAAACATTTTGACCTTATTTAAACTACCAATCCATCATGACAATGGTCTTGAACTACTCTCATAGTTTAAAAAAACCTCCACCACACACATTGTTGACCCCATTCACGAATGGCGTCGGTGACGTAGTCTATGAAAAGCTGAATCCACCAAGCAACAATGCCTCAATTGGTTTCTCAAATCACTTATTTCCCTCCTTTCCAAGGATGTGAATGCCACCTTCCCCTAGTCTGAAGAAGAAGCCATCGGCAAGGCTCAATAGTTCGAACTCATTTATTCACAGTCAGGATACTTATATACGGTACTACCTAACACCCCAAGACCTATGCCATTCGGCCAAGACAAATATGGGATGTCTCACTCAGCGGATGGATTGATTGGTACCACAACACCACAACCCACACCCCCAACAACCACCTATGTATGGAACACCTCAATATCCGTCGGTATATGGAAGACCCCCTTATTATCCTCCTCCCCCTTATCAACAACCATACCCTGTTTCCCTACCTCCACCCATAAGTGGACCACCATTGGCACCCACAATGCGCCCAATTGTCCAACCAAGTTATGGTACCCCCTCTACCTCATCTTACACCCTAAGCACTAGTGAAAGATCTACACCTTCCTATGTACCCCATGGATCATTGCCACAAAATAATTTGTACTTTCCACTTCCTAGTCTTCCATAGCCCATGGCTCCACCAAAAGGACACCCACACGCTGGGGTTAACTTTGTTCAACCCTCTCCCATTCAGCAATATCAAAATTTTGAACAGCTGAATACAGCAAATCTGACCCATCAGTCAAATAATGCCAAAAATAAAGGAAAAAATTGAAACTATAATAATCTAGGACCAGGAGGAATTCACCCCCAATAGAACCAACCTGCAGAGGGAAACTAGAATCAGGGGCACTAGAATCCTCAAGGGGGAAATAAAAACAAATTCCAAGGGAAGAATAAAAACAATATTCAGACAAACTTCCCTTGTGCCCTCTGTGGTGAGTATGGCCATTATACTCACCATTGCCCTCAAATTGTTGAATTTAAATGGATGAAAGAATCTAGAAATATACCACATCCCCCAGCACCGCCTACCCCCCAGAAGGCAAGGGGTGATGAACACCCAACAAGAGATGCATTCTTCCCCACCTCATATGGGACAATATCCAAACCGCGACACTCTTGCAGATTGCACTATCCTCTTCACTAGTGAGGAAGAATTTCTCCTACAAATGCGCAGTCATCAATACAACACACCCCCTAACTTCACTCCCACTACCTCAAAAGAATCCCCAGTCACAAATGGAATACCTTTGATGATTCCTTGCCCTAATTCTAAAACACTCCTTTGTATTCCTCGTATCCCATTGCGACGGAATATCAACAACCCTCAGGCTAAGGGTGGCACACAATTATAATCTGGTCGATGACTTGGCACAATCTTCTACTGCCATGTCAGTCTTAGAATTCCTTCAAACCTGTCCTACTCAATAGAAGTCATTACTTTCTACCTTGGGGGAATTCGACCCTGCTGATACTCGACTCATCACCTTCGATCTTGATAGTGGGGAACCTCGTCTTCCCACTCTAGTCACTTTCCAAATATCGGTTAAAATCTAGAACATCACAGTTCACCATTGCATCATTGATGAAGGTGCATCCACATGAATCATGTCCAAAACTGTATTGTAGAAACTTGGCTCCCCTGAGCTCATACCATCCGCCATTACTCCCATATCTTATGATGGACAACCATCCTCTTCTGAAGGGATCTTTCAAAATGTCCTCGTTGAACTTGGGGGAAAGACTATCCTCATTGACACTTAATTTATCGACGCTCCGCTCGATTACAACTTCTTGTTCATACATGGATACATGTACGCTATGAAGGCTGTGGCCTCTTTTGTGTTTTTCACAATGATGCTCCTCCACAACGGGAAGATCATCACCATCGACCAAGTCTCACATTATGAGCCCAACCCTTCCTCAAACATCGATAACATCCTACCTTTTTTCCACAACTAATATCGATGCCTACCCACTCATCAATATGGGTCTCATAATTTTCAAAGACCCATCTTTGCTAGGAACATACCATGGAGCACCTCCGCTCATACATCCCTCAGTATGAGTATGTGTCATCTCATCCAATGGAACAGAAACTGGAGATACCCTTCCTCCCATAGAGGCTTCCTTACTATCTGAAGTCCCACTCGTCATCAAGCTCCTTCCTCAAGAATCCCTTGAGAACTTTTCAGATCCACTTGTTCCCGATTTCACCCTCCCGGTTTGGGAGACAGTCACCCAAGCCATTACTCAAATCCCCTTCTTTTACCCCCCACCGGGCATACAATCTTTCCAGGTAGCCGCAATGCTTACCCTTCCCAATATGGTACTAGAAATTTCAGTATGGTATCTACATCCACTTGCGATGGTCCCTCAACCATCCCTCTCTCCCCAAACCGAAGGAATCTCGATGTAGATTCCAATAATTACTCCAACCACACCACCCTCACCCCCACTCGCTAGCACCACTACTATAGCTGGGGGCAGAAGGAAGAAGAAAGATCCCAACGCTCCACTTCCCCCATGATTTCAGCCTCTTTGTGCACTATGCAAGAAAGACAAACACCCCACCAATAAATGCTCGTCTCTTCTCGAGCTGTGCAATTTAATTCAACTCCCTTGAGTAACGACACCACTCATCACTTAATATAATTCACCTAGTACTACCACTGGCGGCAAAGGACTACGAACCAAATTCACATGTGCCATCTGTTTAAAATATGGCCATTACCCACCATTGTCCTGCGTTACCCCACTTTCGGCAGATGCTAGTGGTAGTATGCCAGAGCTTTCAGCAAGAACCCCTTCCATCTGCATCATCTTAAACATGTCACTGACATCCACTATGTCATGAACTCATTCAACGAACATATGAGATGTCCTTGCTCTCTCTGTGAATCACTAGATCATTTCACCTACAAGTGTCCCATGATTATTGAATATCGGTGTCGTCAACTACCCTTATTCCCAATCCTCCCATCATCCCACCTCCAGTGACGCCAGTAGTCCCCCCTACTCCCTCTCCTGATGTATTTTATATATTCTCTCCTCAAACCTCTCGTCAATCCACTATTAAAGAAAGTACAAATGAGGTGGCAATGTGGGCCCTATAACTATATGTAGCCCCTTTTGCCAAACTTCCATACTCAATTGTGGGAGCTTCGAGCGCTCGATTTCTGATCCATCTTCAACCCTAGAATCAAGATCCCACCACCTACACAGTCACATTCCCTGGGCCACCATCCATCCTCGGCTCCCAGGGAGCATTTTTCTCACATCACACCTAGGTACGCATGCTCACGTTCAAAATTCTCAAATAAATGTTATATGTTCTTTACTTTCAGATATCGTTCACGGGGTATTTTTTTTGTATGTGTGCAGGTACTTGGTCATCACCCACCATCATGTCCCTTTCAAGCATATGTTTGATACTGGAATGTAATCATTCTCTTTGAATATCAATTGCATCTCCCAATCACACCCTCTAATATTTTCCTCTAGGGTCCCCCCATCCAACTCTGCAGTACTCACACCTCCATTGCATTTTAATACTGTCAACCGGTAGCACTCTCTCCCACATGAGTTGTCCACATTGTAGTCCCCTCTAGCACTTTGAAACTCATGTTGTTTTCACTCCCTAGGTTTGGGAGTCCTCATAGTCTTTTCATTCTCGAGAATCAGCTGCATGCTCCTTCTCCTCATTTTGCTAGCTTCCCCACAATGGACTCCCAGGTAATCTCATTACGGTTCACATTTGACTACACCTCCGCAATATCATTAACTCTCCATCTCATCCACCATCATTTTTCCCATATACAGATTGTCCTCCATTCATTTACCTAATACAAAAACCCACCTATGGGCCCCCCACCCTCCACCTCTTTTCCAAGCTACTTGAGCCCTCGTCGGCCAAGCCATCTTACACTGGGGCACCCATTTCTATATCTGCACACTTCTCCCAACTTATTCCTTTTTCTTTGGTAATTGTACAAAACCTTTATTTCCAACATTTACATAGTTTTTTTTCGTCATCTTTGGCGACCTTATTTTCCCAGTGAAGCAACCCATGTCACCCTTGGTTGGGGAATTCCTTAACTTCTACTCTTATTGAAATCGTCCATAAAACCCCAAGGATCCCATAGTCCATGTACCCCCAATCTTTGAGTTTTTCCACTTTGTCACACCTTTGGCACACTTTAACCCATGTCTAGTCATCCCCCTAACACTAGATCTAGTTTCATAGTTGTTGCCACTCATCCTTCACATATATCCCCAACCAAGGGAAATCTTTAGTCTCCCCGCATCTTGACTTCGTCCATGTCCCTCCTCAGTTCCTAATCTCATCCAATGGATTTCATGAATCCCTTTGCTTCTTGGAGTCATGTCTCTCTTTTTGTCGACATTAGCACAGTTTCTAGAAGGGAGATAGTATCTTGACTCTCATTACCTTTAAAATGAGGAGTCTCAAACAACACAAAGATAACCATCATTACTCTCTGTTGTCGTTGACCCCCATAGCATTTGACTTTAACACCATCTCATGCTACGGTGGGTCTTACTTTGTGACTATTTGTAGTTGTTTTATCTTCGTCGAAGACCTATGAAATTTGATAGGCTATCAATGCCTGCGTATCATCGACACTTCTTATTGGTGTCATCGCCTCTTTTCAGAGTTTGTTCACAATCATAATTGTCCTCTTCCATTATCAAACTACCCCAGAGGGTGCTACAGTTATCTAACTCAACATACAACTTCAGTTATTGTCTAACACATTTTGAGTTACATGACACGAGCATGGGGCATGCCTACCTCGTTTGTACACAGTTTTATTTTTCCACACCTCGTGAAACATTTGGGTCCTACAGGTTCCCCTCTCCCTCTAATGGGTCACTCTTGCAGTTCCCCTCAACACTCTTTCTTACAAAGGTACTCTTAGTAGAAGAAAAATTGATGTATTTCGGCTATACGTATGCTCCTAACCTCACAAATCAGGGGGCATCTGTTATCACTAGAATTTCGTCTGCAAATGGTTATAGGAATCCAACATCTCCAAACACCCATTAGTTCATCCATGGCCCAAAAAATGCATTTCCAAAGGCCACAAAACTATACAAATGGTTATAAAATCAGCATGCGCTAATGATACATATTTTATGAGAAGAACAAAATGAATACCGATTATTAACAGGTGCTTAACACAAAATAACAGAGATACAGTAAAACTGGTTTTCTATTCAATAATGAAATAAGTTGAAACTATAAAATGTAACAGAAACAAGCTTGCTGGAATGGTGGCGGCTTATCTCTGAGAAGAGATGTGACGACCGCGTGCATTCACAAGAAGAAGGTTACAATGAGGCTCTGAAGGCCTTTTTACAATAAGCAAGAATGCAAAAAACCCTAGACATCCAAAAACCTAACCCTAGGAGATGAAACGCCAAAAGTCATGTGGGCCCCGTTTGGGTAAGCTAGTACATCAACTTCCCAGAGTCATAACTTTTTCATACGATCTTTGTTTTAGGTGTGTGATAGCCCGTTGGAAAGGTATCATCGAGGAGATTCATTTTTGGGGCTCAATCATGCATTTGGATATCATTGAGGAGCTAGATACAGAAAAAAACTTCATTTAGGCCCTCAAAATGGCCTCGGAAGTAAAAACTACTAAAAATAGTAAATTGCCAAAAATGTCAAAAAACTATTTTGAGCCAGTTGGAAAAGGTGGGTGGCCACTGATATCCATATGGATCAATCCTCCCTCCTTAGGAAGAAATGGTCTTCATTGCATTGAGGTCCCCCATTAGATGAGGAAATTTCTGCTGAATTTGGCCCCGGGTGAGCCACTTGCCTTGGTGCAGGAGCTGCCCTGCTTTGACGACTCGATAAAGCTGGATCCTTTGTTGTCGAGTGCCCTTGATCTGTCTATCCACAATCTGATCATTGGATGCCTGTTGTATGCAGTCAGGGTTGAGCTCTGTTGGTGTTAGTTGTTCTGCTACTTCTGAGGTCTCCAATAATGGTGGGAAATAAGGGCGAAGGAGATCCATGTTGAACACTGGGTGTAGGCCAAGGAAAGGAGGAATGTTGATCTCAAAATAATTATCCCCCACGGCCTTGGTGATAGTGTATGGTCCATAACGAAGAGGGAGAAGCTTCCGATGGGGTCTTGTAAGGAATTCTTTCTGCAAGTGCAACCAAACTTTGTCGCCCACCTGAAACTTATGCGGCACCCGATGTTGATCATGGCACTGTTTGTACTTGTCATTGGACTTCTGTCGGATATCCTGAACCTGTTGGCATATGTGCTAGATCCGCTCAATGAACCAGGTGGCTTTGTCAGCTTCATTTGGAGTAGGAGATGAGTCAGTCGAGGTGACCACAAGGGGAAATGCAACATCTATGGGATCCAATGGTTGGAATCCCAACCCTACTTGAAAGGGGTTGTGGCTGGTTGAGCTATGCAAGGCTTGGTTGTAGCTATGCTGGACATAAGGAAGGCTCTCATCCCATGTGCAAGGGTTCTTTGAATTATACATGCGAAGGATATGCACAATCATTCGATTTACAACTTGAGTTTGGCCATCTGTCTGGGGGTGGAAGGTCGTGGATTTGGTGAGCTTGGTGTCCAGTAGTGACCAGAGGTTCGACCAGAATGTGCTGAGAAATTGACTATCCCAATCTGAGACAATGGTTTGTGGGATTCCAAAATGTACCTAGACTCATTCAAAGAAGAGCTTGGCAGTGGCCTCTGCTATGATTCTCTTCTTGCAGGCAACCAGAATCGCCATCTTAGAAAAGAGATCAACAACCACAAAAGCACAGACATTTCCCCGCTTGGTGGATGGGAGGCTTGACATGTAGTCCATTGAGATGGATTTCCATGGCTTGTCAGGAGTAGGAAGAGGGGTGTACAAGCCCTGTTTCTTAGTGGTTGGTTTGGCAATAACGCAGGCAGTGCAGGACCTGATATACTTGCCGACCTCCTGTCGAAGTTTTGGACAGTAGAAATGTTTTGTAGCATCGTGACTGTCTTTTTAACGCCGAAGTGTCCTGCCACCCGACTGTAGTGGGCTTCCCAGATCATCTTCGCTCACTCTCTTGATGGAACACAGATATGGCCCAAACGACACAACAACCCATCCTGAAGATGGAAATTATCGACAACTGCATTTGCACCCAACATTTGGTAGGTGGTGGCGAAGTCAGGGTCTGTCTCATAGAGTTGGGCCCATCCAGATGTCTCATGGCTGCAAGAGTCTAGCACCGTGGTGAGTGTCGTGACTGGCGGTCTGCTAAGGCAATCAGCGATGCGATTGGTGCTTCCTGTTTTATACTTGATGTTGAGGTGGAATTGCTGCAAGTATGTGGACCACTTTTGATGGCATTCATTTTTCATTTTTTCCTATGTTTGCTTGAACTGCAGTGGCTTATGATCAGTGTGGATGACTATCTCCTTCCCAAGAATGTAATGTCTCCACTGGCGACATGCTTGCACAATGGATTACATTTATTTGTCATAAGTAGGGTACTTACAGACAGTATTTGATAGTGTCTCACTATGAGAGGCCACGAGGTGGCCGTGCTGAGTGAGATCGGCACCCACATCATAGTTTGAAGCATTTGTCTCGATCTCAAAGGGATGTTGCAGATCTGGTAGTGAAAGTATTGGGGCTGAGCACAAGCGCTGCTTCAAATCATCGAACCCTTATTGTTGGGACTGTCCCCATGCAAATTTCTCCATACCACCACCCCTGTTTATTTGGCTGAGGGCCCATGCAATATGGGAGAAACCCAACACGAACCTGTGGTAGAAATTAGCAAGTCCCAAGAAGCTCCGAAGATCAGTGAGGGTTGTTGGGGTTGACCAGTCACAGATTACTTGGATCTTGGCTGGATCCACATGTATCGCATTTTGATCAATGATGTAGCCCAGGTAATGGACCATGTCCATGCTGAAGGAGCATTTTTCCAAGTTGGCGTATAGCTTGTGCTACCGTAGGGTGTGCAAAACCTACTGAATATGCTGCAAGTGTTCGTCCCAAGTCTTTTTGTAAATTAGAATGTCATCCAGATACACCACTACAAAAGTATTGGTGAATGGTCGCAGGATATTTTCCATCATCCTCATGAAAGTGGCTAGAGCATTTGTCAACAAAAGGGCATGACCAACCATTCAAAAAGTCCTTCCTTTGACTTGAAGGCAGTCTTCCATACATCTGTATGTTCTATCGAGACCTGGTGGTAGCCAGACTTCAGATCAATCTTACTAAAGTATTTGGCCCCCATGAGTTGATCAAGGAGGTCATCGATTCGGGGAATCAGGTACCAGTTTTTGACAGTGATTTTATTCAGACAATACAGAGTCGCCAGGTTCCATCTTTCTTCTGTACTAGCACGATTGGGCTCCTACAAGGTGATGAGATAGGTCGTATGTGCCCCTTGTGGAGTAGTTCTTGGATCTATCTCTTGATCTCGTCATTCTCTAACAAAGAGAGACAATAGAATGGCCCATTGGGTAGTGGTGCGTCGGGGGTCAGATCGATGGGGTGCTTGACCTGGTAGTGCAGAGGTACCCCTGTAGGTGAGGAGAAGATATCCGAGTATTCTTCCATGACCCTATCTACTTTCTTCTGCTGTGTGGTGAGTTCGGCCACAGAGACTCTGGATGTGGTTGTGATCTTTCTCTTATTCTGAGAGAGAATCATGAAGAAGACAAACTTCCTCGTCTGAGAGATGACCTTCCTGCATTGCTTAGCAGAGATCAAGGAAATAACACTAGGTGGGACTGCCTCGGGTATCCTGTACAATTTCCTGTTCAAAGTAATAATAACACTACGAGGCCTAGACTCATATACAGCATGACGTTTCCATAAATAAGGTTGGCC